>CAUYWW010000253.1:0-262856 GCA_963576845.1 Megachile leachella | reverse complement strand
GCAGTTATTATCGCTAGAACTATAATAAATATACGTATTACTTTTATTATCATCAATATAACATGCATTATTACCCATATTATGCAGTTATTATCGATAGAACTGTAATAAATATACTTATTGCTTTTATTATTATCAATATAGCATGCACTATTAGCCATATTTTACTAGTATTAGACCTAGAACTGTAATAATTATACTTATTACTCCCGATATTATCAATATAACTCGCATTATTACCCATATAATGCAGTTATTATCGCTAGAGCTGTAATAATTATACTTATTACTTACATTATTAGCAATACAACGTGCATTATTACCCATATAATGCAGTTATTATCGCTAGAACTGTAATAATTATACTTATTACTTATATTATTATAAATATAACATGCATTATTACCCATATTATGCAGTTATTATCGATAGAACTATAATAAATATACTTATTACTTTTATTATTATCAATATAACATGCACTATTAGCCATATTGTACTGTTAATATCGCTAGAACTATAATAATTATACTTATTACTTACATTATTAGCAATACAACGTGCATTATTACCCATATAATGCAGTTATTATCGCTAGAACTGTAATAATTATACTTATTACTTATATTATTATAAATATAACATGCATTATTACCCATATTATGCAGTTATTATCGATAGAACTATAATAAATATACTTATTACTTTTATTATTATCAATATAACATGCACTATTAGCCATATTGTACTGTTAATATCGCTAGAACTATAATAATTATACTTATTACTCCCGATATTATCGATATAACATGCATTATTACGCATATAATGCAGTTATTATCGCTAGAACTGTAATAATTATACTTATTACTTATATTATTATCAATATAACATGCATTAATACCCATATAATGGAGTTATTATCGATAGAACTGTAATAATTATACTTATTACTTATATTATTATCAATATAACATGCATTATTAGCCATATTTTACTAGTATTAGACCTAGAACTGTAATAATTATACTTATTACTCCCGATATTATCAATATAACTCGCATTATTACCCATATAATGCAGTTATTATCGCTAGAGCTGTAATAATTATACTTATTACTTATATTATCAGCAATATAACGTGCATTATTACCCATATTATGCAGTTCTAATCGCTAGAACTGTAATAATTATACTTATTACTTATATTATTATAAATATAACATGCATTATTACCCATATTATGCAGTTATTATCGCTAGAACTATAATAAATATACGTATTACTTTTATTATCATCAATATAACATGCATTATTACCCATATTATGCAGTTATTATCGATAGAACTATAATAAATATACTTATTACTTTTATTATTATCAATATAACATGCACTATTAGCCATATTTTACTATTATTATCGCTAGAACTATAATAATTATACTTATTACGCCCGATATTATCAATATAACATGCATTATTCCCCATATAATGCAGTTATTATCGCCAGAACTGTAATAATTATACTTATTACTTACATTATTCGCAATACAACGTGCATTATTACCCATATAATGCAGTTATTATCGCTAGAACTGTAATAATTATACTTATTACTTATATTATTATAAATATAACATGCATTATTACCCATATTATGCAGTTATTATCGATAGAACTATAATAAATATACTTATTACTTTTATTATTATCAATATAACATGCACTATTAGCCATATTGTACTGTTAATATCGCTAGAACTATAATAATTATACTTATTACTCCCGATATTATCGATATAACATGCATTATTACGCATATAATGCAGTTATTATCGCTAGAACTGTAATAATTATACTTATTACTTATATTATTATCAATATAACATGCATTAATACCCATATAATGGAGTTATTATCGCTAGAACTGTAATAATTATACTTATTACTTATATTATTATCAATATAACATGCATTATTACGCATATTATGCAGTTATTATCGCTAGAACTATAATAAATATACGTATTACTTTTATTATCATCAATATAACATGCATTATTACCCATATTATGCAGTTATTATCGATAGAACTGTAATAAATATACTTATTGCTTTTATTATTATCAATATAGCATGCACTATTAGCCATATTTTACTAGTATTATCGCTAGATCTGTAATAATTATACTTATTACTCCCGATATTATCAATATAACACGCATTATTACCCATATAATGCAGTTATTATCGCTAGAGCTGTAATAATTATACTTATTACTTATATTATCAGCAATATAACGTGCATTATTACCCATATTATGCAGTTCTAATCGCTAGAACTGTAATAATTATACTTATTACTTATATTATTATAAATATAACGTGCATTATTACCCATATTATGCAGTTATTATCGCTAGAACTATAATAAATATACGTATTACTTTTATTATCATCAATATAACATGCATTATTACCCATATTATGCAGTTATTATCGATAGAACTGTAATAAATATACTTATTGCTTTTATTATTATCAATATAGCATGCACTATTAGCCATATTTTACTAGTATTAGACCTAGAACTGTAATAATTATACTTATTACTCCCGATATTATCAATATAACTCGCATTATTACCCATATAATGCAGTTATTATCGCTAGAGCTGTAATAATTATACTTATTACTTACATTATTAGCAATACAACGTGCATTATTACCCATATAATGCAGTTATTATCGCTAGAACTGTAATAATTATACTTATTACTTATATTATTATAAATATAACATGCATTATTACCCATATTATGCAGTTATTATCGATAGAACTATAATAAATATACTTATTACTTTTATTATTATCAATATAACATGCACTATTAGCCATATTGTACTGTTAATATCGCTAGAACTATAATAATTATACTTATTACTTACATTATTAGCAATACAACGTGCATTATTACCCATATAATGCAGTTATTATCGCTAGAACTGTAATAATTATACTTATTACTTATATTATTATAAATATAACATGCATTATTACCCATATTATGCAGTTATTATCGATAGAACTATAATAAATATACTTATTACTTTTATTATTATCAATATAACATGCACTATTAGCCATATTGTACTGTTAATATCGCTAGAACTATAATAATTATACTTATTACTCCCGATATTATCGATATAACATGCATTATTACGCATATAATGCAGTTATTATCGCTAGAACTGTAATAATTATACTTATTACTTATATTATTATCAATATAACATGCATTAATACCCATATAATGGAGTTATTATCGCTAGAACTGTAATAATTATACTTATTACTTATATTATTATCAATATAACATGCATTATTACGCATATTATGCAGTTATTATCGCTAGAACTATAATAAATATACGTATTACTTTTATTATCATCAATATAACATGCATTATTACCCATATTATGCAGTTATTATCGATAGAACTGTAATAAATATACTTATTGCTTTTATTATTATCAATATAGCATGCACTATTAGCCATATTTTACTAGTATTATCGCTAGATCTGTAATAATTATACTTATTACTCCCGATATTATCAATATAACACGCATTATTATCCATATAATGCAGTTATTATCGCTAGAGCTGTAATAATTATACTTATTACTTATATTATCAGCAATATAACGTGCATTATTACCCATATTATGCAGTTCTAATCGCTAGAACTGTAATAATTATACTTATTACTTATATTATTATAAATATAACGTGCATTATTACCCATATTATGCAGTTATTATCGCTAGAACTATAATAAATATACGTATTACTTTTATTATCATCAATATAACATGCATTATTACCCATATTATGCAGTTATTATCGATAGAACTGTAATAAATATACTTATTGCTTTTATTATTATCAATATAGCATGCACTATTAGCCATATTTTACTAGTATTAGACCTAGAACTGTAATAATTATACTTATTACTCCCGATATTATCAATATAACTCGCATTATTACCCATATAATGCAGTTATTATCGCTAGAGCTGTAATAATTATACTTATTACTTATATTATCAGCAATATAACGTGCATTATTACCCATATTATGCAGTTCTAATCGCTAGAACTGTAATAATTATACTTATTACTTATATTATTATAAATATAACATGCATTATTACCCATATTATGCAGTTATTATCGCTAGAACTATAACAAATATACGTATTACTTTTATTATCATCAATATAACATGCATTATTACCCATATTATGCAGTTATTATCGATAGAACTATAATAAATATACTTATTACTTTTATTATTATCAATATAACATGCACTATTAGCCATATTTTACTATTATTATCGCTAGAACTATAATAATTATACTTATTACGCCCGATATTATCAATATAACATGCATTATTCCCCATATAATGCAGTTATTATCGCCAGAACTGTAATAATTATACTTATTACTTACATTATTAGCAATACAACGTGCATTATTACCCATATAATGCAGTTATTATCGCTAGAACTGTAATAATTATACTTATTACTTATATTATTATAAATATAACATGCATTATTACCCATATTATGCAGTTATTATCGATAGAACTATAATAAATATACTTATTACTTTTATTATTATCAATATAACATGCACTATTAGCCATATTGTACTGTTAATATCGCTAGAACTATAATAATTATACTTATTACTCCCGATATTATCGATATAACATGCATTATTACGCATATAATGCAGTTATTATCGCTAGAACTGTAATAATTATACTTATTACTTATATTATTATCAATATAACATGCATTAATACCCATATAATGGAGTTATTATCGCTAGAACTGTAATAATTATTCTTATTACTTATATTATTATCAATATAACATGCATTATTACGCATATTATGCAGTTATTATCGCTAGAACTATAATAAATATACGTATTACTTTTATTATCATCAATATAACATGCATTATTACCCATATTATGCAGTTATTATCGATAGAACTGTAATAAATATACTTATTGCTTTTATTATTATCAATATAGCATGCACTATTAGCCATATTTTACTAGTATTATCGCTAGATCTGTAATAATTATACTTATTACTCCCGATATTATCAATATAACACGCATTATTACCCATATAATGCAGTTATTATCGCTAGAGCTGTAATAATTAGACTTATTACATATATTATCAGCAATATAACGTGCATTATTACCCATATTATGCAGTTCTAATCGCTAGAACTGTAATAATTATACTTATTACTTATATTATTATAAATATAACGTGCATTATTACACATATTATGCAGTTATTAACGCTAGAACTATAATAAATATACGTATTACTTTTATTATCATCAATATAACATGCATTATTACCCATATTATGCAGTTATTATCGATAGAACTGTAATAAATATACTTATTGCTTTTATTATTATCAATATAGCATGCACTATTAGCCATATTTTACTAGTATTATCGCTAGAACTGTAATAATTATTCTTATTACTCCCGATATTATCAATATAACACGCATTATTACCCATATAATGCAGTTATTATCGCTAGAGCTGTAATAATTATACTTATTACTTATATTGTCAGCAATATAACGTGCATTATTACCCATATTATGCAGTTCTAATCGCTAGAGCTGTAATAATTATACTTATTACTTATATTATTATAAATATAACATGCATTATTACCCATATTATGCAGTTATTATCGCTAGAACTATAATAAATATACGTATTACTTTTATTATCATCAATATAACATGCATTATTACCCATATTATGCAGTTATAATCGCTAGAACTATAATAAATATACGTATCACTTTTATTATCATCAATATAACATGCATTATTACCCATATTATGCAGTTATTATCGATAGAACTGTAATAAATATACTTATTACTTTTATTATTATCAATATAACATGCACTATTAGCCATATTTTACTATTATTATCGCTAGAGCTATAATAATTATACTTATTACTCCCGATATTATCAATATAACATGCATTATTCCCCATATAATGCAGTTATTATCGCCAGAACTGTAATAATTATACTTATTACTTACATTATTAGCAATACAACGTGCATTATTACCCATATAATGCAGTTATTATCGCTAGAACTGTAATAATTATACTTATTACTTATATTATTATAAATATATCATGCATTATTACCCATATTATGCAGTTATTATCGCTAGAACTATAATAAATATACGTATTACTTTTATTATCATCAATATAACATGCATTAATACCCATATTATGCAGTTATTATCGATAGAACTATAATAAATATACTTATTACTTTTATTATTATCAATATAACATGCACTATTAGCCATATTTTACTATTATTATCGCTAGAACTATAATAATTATACATATTACTCCCGATATTATCAATATAACGTGCATTATTCCCCATATAATGCAGTTATTATCGCTAGAACTGTAATAATTATACTTATTACTTATATTATTATCAATATAACATGCATTATTACCCATATAATGGAGTTATTATCGCTAGAACTGTAATAATTATACTTATTACTTATATTATTATCAATATAACATGCATTATTACGCATATTATGCAGTTATTATCGCTAGAACTATAATAAATATACGTATTACTTTTATTATCATCAATATAACATGCATTATTACCCATATTATGCAGTTATTATCGATAGAACTGTAATAAATATACTTATTGCTTTTATTATTATCAATATAGCATGCACTATTAGCCATATTTTACTAGTATTATCGCTAGAACTGTAATAATTATACTTATTACTCCCGATATTATCAATATAACACGCATTATTACCCATATAATGCAGTTATTATCGCTAGAGCTGTAATAATTATACTTATTACTTATATTATCAGCAATATAACGTGCATTATTACCCATATTATGCAGTTCTAATCGCTAGAACTGTAATAATTATACTTATTACTTATATTATTATAAATATAACGTGCATTATTACCCATATTATGCAGTTATTATCGCTAGAACTATAATAAATATACGTATTACTTTTATTATCATCAATATAACATGCATTATTACCCATATTATGCAGTTATTATCGATAGAACTATAATAAATAAACTTATTACTTTTATTATTATCAATATAACATGCACTTTTAGCCATATTGTACTGTTGATATCGCTAGAACTATAATAATTATACTTATTGCACACGATATTATCGATATAACATGCATTATTACCCATATAATGCAGTTATTAACGCTAGAACTGTAATAATTATACTTATTACTTATATTATTAGCAATATAACATGCATTATTACGCATATTATGCAGTTATTATCGCTAGAACTATAATAAATATACGTATTACTTTTATTATCATCAATATAACATGCATTATTACCCATATTATGCAGTTATTATCGATAGAACTGTAATAAATATACTTATTGCTTTTATTATTATCAATATAGCATGCACTATTAGCCATATTTTACTAGTATTATCGCTAGAACTGTAATAATTATACTTATTACTCCCGATATTATCAATATAACACGCATTATTACCCATATAATGCAGTTATTATCGCTAGAGCTGTAATAATTATACTTATTACTTATATTATCAGCAATATAACGTGCATTATTACCCATATTATGCAGTTCTAATCGCTAGAACTGTAATAATTATACTTATTACTTATATTATTATAAATATAACGTGCATTATTACCCATATTATGCAGTTATTATCGCTAGAACTATAATAAATATACGTATTACTTTTATTATCATCAATATAACATGCATTATTACCCATATTATGCAGTTATTATCGATAGAACTGTAATAAATATACTTATTGCTTTTATTATTATCAATATAGCATGCACTATTAGCCATATTTTACTAGTATTAGACCTAGAACTGTAATAATTATACTTATTACTCCCGATATTATCAATATAACTCGCATTATTACCCATATAATGCAGTTATTATCGCTAGAGCTGTAATAATTATACTTATTACTTATATTATCAGCAATATAACGTGCATTATTACCCATATTATGCAGTTCTAATCGCTAGAACTGTAATAATTATACTTATTACTTATATTATTATAAATATAACATGCATTATTACCCATATTATGCAGTTATTATCGCTAGAACTATAATAAATATACGTATTACTTTTATTATCATCAATATAACATGCATTATTACCCATATTATGCAGTTATTATCGATAGAACTATAATAAATATACTTATTACTTTTATTATTATCAATATAACATGCACTATTAGCCATATTGTACTGTTAATATCGCTAGAACTATAATAATTATACTTATTACTCCCGATATTATCGATATAACATGCATTATTACGCATATAATGCAGTTATTATCGCTAGAACTGTAATAATTATACTTATTACTTATATTATTATCAATATAACATGCATTAATACCCATATAATGGAGTTATTATCGCTAGAACTGTAATAATTATACTTATTACTTATATTATTATCAATATAACATGCATTATTACGCATATTATGCAGTTATTATCGCTAGAACTATAATAAATATACGTATTACTTTTATTATCATCAATATAACATGCATTATTACCCATATTATGCAGTTATTATCGATAGAACTGTAATAAATATACTTATTGCTTTTATTATTATCAATATAGCATGCACTATTAGCCATATTTTACTAGTATTATCGCTAGATCTGTAATAATTATACTTATTACTCCCGATATTATCAATATAACACGCATTATTACCCATATAATGCAGTTATTATCGCTAGAGCTGTAATAATTATACTTATTACTTATATTATCAGCAATATAACGTGCATTATTACCCATATTATGCAGTTCTAATCGCTAGAACTGTAATAATTATACTTATTACTTATATTATTATAAATATAACGTGCATTATTACCCATATTATGCAGTTATTATCGCTAGAACTATAATAAATATACGTATTACTTTTATTATCATCAATATAACATGCATTATTACCCATATTATGCAGTTATTATCGATAGAACTGTAATAAATATACTTATTGCTTTTATTATTATCAATATAGCATGCACTATTAGCCATATTTTACTAGTATTAGACCTAGAACTGTAATAATTATACTTATTACTCCCGATATTATCAATATAACTCGCATTATTACCCATATAATGCAGTTATTATCGCTAGAGCTGTAATAATTATACTTATTACTTACATTATTAGCAATACAACGTGCATTATTACCCATATAATGCAGTTATTATCGCTAGAACTGTAATAATTATACTTATTACTTATATTATTATAAATATAACATGCATTATTACCCATATTATGCAGTTCTAATCGCTAGAGCTGTAATAATTATACTTATTACTTATATTATTATAAATATAACATGCATTATTACCCATATTATGCAGTTATTATCGCTAGAACTATAATAAATATACGTATTACTTTTATTATCATCAATATAACATGCATTATTACCCATATTATGCAGTTATTATCGATAGATCTATAATAAATATACTTATTACTTTTATTATTATCAATATAACATGCACTTTTAGCCATATTGTAATGTTGATATCGCTAGAACTATAATAATTATACTTATTGCACACGATATTATCGATATAACATGCATTATTACCCATATTATGCAGTTATAATCGCTAGAACTATAATAAATATACGTATCACTTTTATTATCATCAATATAACATGCATTATTACCCATATTATGCAGTTATTATCGATAGAACTGTAATAAATATACTTATTACTTTTATTATTATCAATATAACATGCACTATTAGCCATATTTTACTATTATTATCGCTAGAGCTATAATAATTATACTTATTACTCCCGATATTATCAATATAACATGCATTATTCCCCATATAATGCAGTTATTATCGCCAGAACTGTAATAATTATACTTATTACTTACATTATTAGCAATACAACGTGCATTATTACCCATATAATGCAGTTATTATCGCTAGAACTGTAATAATTATACTTATTACTTATATTATTATAAATATATCATGCATTATTACCCATATTATGCAGTTATTATCGCTAGAACTATAATAAATATACGTATTACTTTTATTATCATCAATATAACATGCATTAATACCCATATTATGCAGTTATTATCGATAGAACTATAATAAATATACTTATTACTTTTATTATTATCAATATAACATGCACTATTAGCCATATTTTACTATTATTATCGCTAGAACTATAATAATTATACATATTACTCCCGATATTATCAATATAACGTGCATTATTCCCCATATAATGCAGTTATTATCGCTAGAACTGTAATAATTATACTTATTACTTATATTATTATCAATATAACATGCATTATTACCCATATAATGGAGTTATTATCGCTAGAACTGTAATAATTATACTTATTACTTATATTATTATCAATATAACATGCATTATTACGCATATTATGCAGTTATTATCGCTAGAACTATAATAAATATACGTATTACTTTTATTATCATCAATATAACATGCATTATTACCCATATTATGCAGTTATTATCGATAGAACTGTAATAAATATACTTATTGCTTTTATTATTATCAATATAGCATGCACTATTAGCCATATTTTACTAGTATTATCGCTAGAACTGTAATAATTATACTTATTACTCCCGATATTATCAATATAACACGCATTATTACCCATATAATGCAGTTATTATCGCTAGAGCTGTAATAATTATACTTATTACTTATATTATCAGCAATATAACGTGCATTATTACCCATATTATGCAGTTCTAATCGCTAGAACTGTAATAATTATACTTATTACTTATATTATTATAAATATAACGTGCATTATTACCCATATTATGCAGTTATTATCGCTAGAACTATAATAAATATACGTATTACTTTTATTATCATCAATATAACATGCATTATTACCCATATTATGCAGTTATTATCGATAGAACTATAATAAATAAACTTATTACTTTTATTATTATCAATATAACATGCACTTTTAGCCATATTGTACTGTTGATATCGCTAGAACTATAATAATTATACTTATTGCACACGATATTATCGATATAACATGCATTATTACCCATATAATGCAGTTATTAACGCTAGAACTGTAATAATTATACTTATTACTTATATTATTAGCAATATAACATGCATTATTACGCATATTATGCAGTTATTATCGCTAGAACTATAATAAATATACGTATTACTTTTATTATCATCAATATAACATGCATTATTACCCATATTATGCAGTTATTATCGATAGAACTGTAATAAATATACTTATTGCTTTTATTATTATCAATATAGCATGCACTATTAGCCATATTTTACTAGTATTATCGCTAGAACTGTAATAATTATACTTATTACTCCCGATATTATCAATATAACACGCATTATTACCCATATAATGCAGTTATTATCGCTAGAGCTGTAATAATTATACTTATTACTTATATTATCAGCAATATAACGTGCATTATTACCCATATTATGCAGTTCTAATCGCTAGAACTGTAATAATTATACTTATTACTTATATTATTATAAATATAACGTGCATTATTACCCATATTATGCAGTTATTATCGCTAGAACTATAATAAATATACGTATTACTTTTATTATCATCAATATAACATGCATTATTACCCATATTATGCAGTTATTATCGATAGAACTGTAATAAATATACTTATTGCTTTTATTATTATCAATATAGCATGCACTATTAGCCATATTTTACTAGTATTAGACCTAGAACTGTAATAATTATACTTATTACTCCCGATATTATCAATATAACTCGCATTATTACCCATATAATGCAGTTATTATCGCTAGAGCTGTAATAATTATACTTATTACTTATATTATCAGCAATATAACGTGCATTATTACCCATATTATGCAGTTCTAATCGCTAGAACTGTAATAATTATACTTATTACTTATATTATTATAAATATAACATGCATTATTACCCATATTATGCAGTTATTATCGCTAGAACTATAATAAATATACGTATTACATTTATTATCATCAATATAACATGCATTATTACCCATATTATGCAGTTATTATCGATAAAACTATAATAAATATACTTATTACTTTTATTATTATCAATATAACATGCACTATTAGCCATATTTTACTATTATTATCGCTAGAACTATAATAATTATACTTATTACGCCCGATATTATCAATATAACATGCATTATTCCCCATATAATGCAGTTATTATCGCCAGAACTGTAATAATTATACTTATTACTTACATTATTAGCAATACAACGTGCATTATTACCCATATAATGCAGTTATTATCGCTAGAACTGTAATAATTATACTTATTACTTATATTATTATAAATATAACATGCATTATTACCCATATTATGCAGTTATTATCGATAGAACTATAATAAATATACTTATTACTTTTATTATTATCAATATAACATGCACTATTAGCCATATTGTACTGTTAATATCGCTAGAACTATAATAATTATACTTATTACTCCCGATATTATCGATATAACATGCATTATTACGCATATAATGCAGTTATTATCGCTAGAACTGTAATAATTATACTTATTACTTATATTATTATCAATATAACATGCATTAATACCCATATAATGGAGTTATTATCGCTAGAACTGTAATAATTATACTTATTACTTATATTATTATCAATATAACATGCATTATTACGCATATTATGCAGTTATTATCGCTAGAACTATAATAAATATACGTATTACTTTTATCATCATCAATATAACATGCATTATTACCCATATTATGCAGTTATTATCGATAGAACTGTAATAAATATACTTATTGCTTTTATTATTATCAATATAGCATGCACTATTAGCCATATTTTACTAGTATTATCGCTAGATCTGTAATAATTATACTTATTACTCCCGATATTATCAATATAACACGCATTATTACCCATATAATGCAGTTATTATCGCTAGAGCTGTAATAATTATACTTATTACTTATATTATCAGCAATATAACGTGCATTATTACCCATATTATGCAGTTCTAATCGCTAGAACTGTAATAATTATACTTATTACTTATATTATTATAAATATAACGTGCATTATTACCCATATTATGCAGTTATTATCGCTAGAACTATAATAAATATACGTATTACTTTTATTATCATCAATATAACATGCATTATTACCCATATTATGCAGTTATTATCGATAGAACTGTAATAAATATACTTATTGCTTTTATTATTATCAATATAGCATGCACTATTAGCCATATTTTACTAGTATTAGACCTAGAACTGTAATAATTATACTTATTACTCCCGATATTATCAATATAACTCGCATTATTACCCATATAATGCAGTTATTATCGCTAGAGCTGTAATAATTATACTTATTACTTACATTATTAGCAATACAACGTGCATTATTACCCATATAATGCAGTTATTATCGCTAGAACTGTACTAATTATACTTATTACTTATATTATTATAAATATAACATGCATTATTACCCATATTATGCAGTTATTATCGATAGAACTATAATAAATATACTTATTACTTTTATTATTATCAATATAACATGCACTATTAGCCATATTGTACTGTTAATATCGCTAGAACTATAATAATTATACTTATTACTTACATTATTAGCAATACAACGTGCATTATTACCCATATAATGCAGTTATTATCGCTAGAACTGTAATAATTATACTTATTACTTATATTATTATAAATATAACATGCATTATTACCCATATTATGCAGTTATTATCGATAGAACTATAATAAATATACTTATTACTTTTATTATTATCAATATAACATGCACTATTAGCCATATTGTACTGTTAATATCGCTAGAACTATAATAATTATACTTATTACTCCCGATATTATCGATATAACATGCATTATTACGCATATAATGCAGTTATTATCGCTAGAACTGTAATAATTATACTTATTACTTATATTATTATCAATATAACATGCATTAATACCCATATAATGGAGTTATTATCGCTAGAACTGTAATAATTATACTTATTACTTATATTATTATCAATATAACATGCATTATTACGCATATTATGCAGTTATTATCGCTAGAACTATAATAAATATACGTATTACTTTTATTATCATCAATATAACATGCATTATTACCCATATTATGCAGTTATTATCGATAGAACTGTAATAAATATACTTATTGCTTTTATTATTATCAATATAGCATGCACTATTAGCCATATTTTACTAGTATTATCGCTAGATCTGTAATAATTATACTTATTACTCCCGATATTATCAATATAACACGCATTATTACCCATATAATGCAGTTATTATCGCTAGAGCTGTAATAATTATACTTATTACTTATATTATCAGCAATATAACGTGCATTATTACCCATATTATGCAGTTCTAATCGCTAGAACTGTAATAATTATACTTATTACTTATATTATTATAAATATAACGTGCATTATTACCCATATTATGCAGTTATTATCGCTAGAACTATAATAAATATACGTATTACTTTTATTATCATCAATATAACATGCATTATTACCCATATTATGCAGTTATTATCGATAGAACTATAATAATTATACTTATTACTCCCGATATTATCGATATAACATGCATTATTACGCATATAATGCAGTTATTATCGCTAGAACTGTAATAATTATACTTATTACTTATATTATTATCAATATAACATGCATTAATACCCATATAATGGAGTTATTATCGCTAGAACTGTAATAATTATTCTTATTACTTATATTATTATCAATATAACATGCATTATTACGCATATTATGCAGTTATTATCGCTAGAACTATAATAAATATACGTATTACTTTTATTATCATCAATATAACATGCATTATTACCCATATTATGCAGTTATTATCGATAGAACTGTAATAAATATACTTATTGCTTTTATTATTATCAATATAGCATGCACTATTAGCCATATTTTACTAGTATTATCGCTAGATCTGTAATAATTATACTTATTACTCCCGATATTATCAATATAACATGCATTATTCCCCATATAATGCAGTTATTATCGCCAGAACTGTAATAATTATACTTATTACTTACATTGTTAGCAATACAACGTGCATTATTACCCATATAATGCAGTTATTATCGCTAGATCTGTAATAATTATACTTATTACTTATATTATTATAAATATAACATGCATTATTACCCATATTATGCAGTTATTATCGCTAGAACTATAATAAATATACGTATTACTTTTATTATCATCAATATAACATGCATTATTACCCATATTATGCAGTTATTATCGATAGAACTATAATAAATATACTTATTACTTTTATTATTATCAATATAACATGCACTATTAGCCATATTTTACTATTATTATCGCTAGAACTATAATAATTATACTTATTACTCCCGATATTATCAATATAACATGCATTATTCCCCATATAATGCAGTTATTATCGCCAGAACTGTAATAATTATACTTATTATTTACATTATTAGCAATACAACGTGCATTATTACCCATATAATGCAGTTATTATCGCTAGAACTGTAATAATTATACTTATTACTTATATTATTATAAATATAACATGCATTATTACCCATATTATGCAGTTATTATCGATAGAACTATAATAAATATACTTATTACTTTTATTATTATCAATATAACATGCACTATTAGCCATATTGTACTGTTAATATCGCTAGAACTATAATAATTATACTTATTACTCCCGATATTATCGATATAACATGCATTATTACGCATATAATGCAGTTATTATCGCTAGAACTGTAATAATTATACTTATTACTTATATTATTATCAATATAACATGCATTAATACCCATATAATGGAGTTATTATCGCTAGAACTGTAATAATTATACTTATTACTTATATTATTATCAATATAACATGCATTATTACGCATATTATGCAGTTATTATCGCTAGAACTATAATAAATATACGTATTACTTTTATTATCATCAATATAACATGCATTATTACCCATATTATGCAGTTATTATCGATAGAACTGTAATAAATATACTTATTGCTTTTATTATTATCAATATAGCATGCACTATTAGCCATATTTTACTAGTATTATCGCTAGAACTGTAATAATTATACTTATTACTCCCGATATTATCAATATAACACGCATTATTACCCATATAATGCAGTTATTATCGCTAGAGCTGTAATAATTATACTTATTACTTATATTATTAGCAATATGACGTGCATTATTACCCATATTATGCAGTTATTATCGATAGAACTGTAATAATTATACTTATTACTTATATTATTAGCAATATAACGTGCATTATTACCCATATAATGGAGTTATTATCGCTAGAGCTGTAATAATTATACTTATTACTTATAGTATTATCAATATAACATGCATTATTACCCATATTATGCAGTTATAATCGCTAGAACTATAATAAATATACGTATTACTTTTATTATCATCAATATAACATGCATTATTACCCATATTATGCAGTTACTATGGATAGAACTGTAATAAATATACTTATTACTTTTATTATTATCAATATAACATGCACTATTAGCCATATTTTACTATTATTATCGCTAGAACTATAATAATTATACTTATTACTCCCGATATTATCAATATAACATGCATTAGTCCCCATATAATGCAGTTATTATCGCCAGAACTGTAATAATTATACTTATTACTTACATTATTAGCAATACAACGTGCATTATTACCCATATAATGCAGTTATTATCGCTAGAACTGTAATAATTATACTTATTACTTATATTATTATAAATATAACATGCATTATTACCCATATTATGCAGTTATTATAGCTAGCACTATAATAAATATACGTATTACTTTTATTATCATCAATATAACATGCATTATTACCCATATTATGCAGTTATTATCGATAGAACTATAATAAATATACTTATTACTTTTATTATTATCAATATAACATGCACTATTAGCCATATTTTACTATTATTATCGCTAGAACTATAATAATTATACTTATTACTCCCGATATTATCAATATAACATGCATTATTCCCCATATAATGCAGTTATTATCGCCAGAACTGTAATAATTATACTTATTACTTACATTATTAGCAATACAACGTGCATTATTACCCATATAATGCAGTTATTATCGCTAGAACTGTAATAATTATACTTATTACTTATATTATTATAAATATAACATGCATTATTACCCATATTATGCAGTTATTATCGATAGAACTATAATAAATATACTTATTACTTTTATTATTATCAATATAACATGCACTATTAGCCATATTGTACTGTTAATATTGCTAGAACTATAATAATTATACTTATTACTCCCGATATTATCGATATAACATGCATTATTACCCATATAATGCAGTTATTATCGCTAGAACTGTAATAATTATACTTATTACTTATATTATTAGCAATATAACGTGCATTATTACCCATATTATGCAGTTATTATCGCTAGAACTGTAATACTTATACTTATTACTTATTTTATTATCAATATAACATGCATTATTTCCCATATAGTGGAGTTATTATCGCTAGAACTGTAATAATTATACTTATTACTTATATTGTTATCAATATAACATGCATTATTACCCATATAATGCAGTTATTATCGACAGAAGTATAATAAATATACTTATTACTTTTATTGTTATCAATATAACAGGCACTCTTAGCCATATTTTACTAGAATTATCGCTAGAACTGTAATAATTATACTTATTACTCCCGATATTATCAATATAACACGCATTATTACCCATATAATGGAGTTATTATCGCTAGAACTGTAATAATTATACTTATTACTTATATTATTCTCAATATAACATGCATTATTACCCATATTATGCAGTTATAATCGCTAGAACTATAATAAATATACTTACAACTTTTATTATCATCAATATAACATGCATTATTACCCACATTATGCAGTTATTATCGATAGAACTATAATAAATATACTTATTACATTTATTATTATCAATATAACATGCACTATTAGCCATATTTTACTATTATTATCGCTAGAACTATAATAATTATACTTATTACTCCCGATATTATCAATATAACATGCATTATTACCCATATAATGCAGTTATTATCGCTAGAACTGTAATAATTATACTTATTACTTACATTATTAGCAATACAACGTGCATTATTACCCATATAATGGAGTTATTATCGCTAGAACTGTAATAATTATACTTATTACTTATATTATTCTCAATATAACATGCATTATTACCCATATTATGCAGTTATAATCGCTAGAACTATAATAAATATACTTACTACTTTTATTATTATCAATATAACATGCATTATTACCCATATAATGGAGTTATTATCGCTAGAACTGTAATAATTATACTTATTACTTATATTATTATCAATATAACATGCATTATTACGCATATTATGCAGTTATTATCGCTAGAACTATAATAAATATACGTATTACTTTTATTATCATCAATATAACATGCATTATTACCCATATTATGCAGTTATTATCGATAGAACTGTAATAAATATACTTATTGCTTTTATTATTATCAATATAGCATGCACTATTAGCCATATTGTACTATTATTATCGCTAGAACTATAATAATTATACTTATTACTCCCGATATTATCAATATAACACGCATTATTACCCATATAATGCAGTTATTATCGCTAGAGCTGTAATAATTATACTTATTACTTATATTATCAGCAATATAACGTGCATTATTACCCATATTATGCAGTTCTAATCGCTAGAACTGTAATAATTATACTTATTACTTATATTATTATAAATATAACATGCATTATTACCCATATTATGCGGTTATAATCGCTAGAACTATAATAAATATACGTATTACTTTTATTATCATCAATATAACATGCATTATTACCCATATTATGCAGTTATTATCGATAGAACTGTAATAAATATACTTATTACTTTTATTATTATCAATATAACATGCACTATTAGCCATATTTTACTATTATTATCGCTAGAACTATAATAATTATACTTATTACTCCCGATATTATCTATATAACATGCATTATTTCCCATATAATGCAGTTATTATCGCCAGAACTGTAATAATTATACTTATTACTTACATTATTAGCAATACAACGTGCATTATTACCCATATAATGCAGTTATTATCGCTAGAACTGTAATAATTATACTTATTACTTATATTATTATAAATATAACATGCATTATTACCCATATTATGCAGTTATTATCGCTAGAACTATAATAAATATACTTACTACTTTTATTATTATCAATATAACATGCATTATTACCCATATTATGCAGTTATTATCGATAGAACTATAATAAATATACTTATTACTTTTATTATTACCAATATAACATGCACTATTAGCCATATTTTACTATTATTATCGCTAGAACTATAATAATTATACTTATTACTCCCGATATTATCAATATAACATACATTATTACCCATACAATGCAGTTATTATCGCTAGAACTGTAATAATTATACTTATTACTTACATTATTAGCAATATAACGTGCATTATTACCCATATAATGCAGTTATTATCGCTAGAACTGTAATAATTATACTTATTACTTATATTATTAGCAATATAACGTGTATTATTACCCATATTATGCAGTTATTATCGCTAGAACTGTAATAATTATACTTATTACTTATATTATTATCAATATAACATGCATTATTACCCATATAATGGAGTTATTATCGCTAGAACTGTAATAATTATACTTATTACTTATATTATTATCAATATAACATGCATTGTTACGCATATTATGCAGTTATTATAGCTAGAACTATAATAAATATACGTATTACTTTTATTATCATCAATATAACATGCATTATTACCCATATTATGCAGTTATTATCGATAGAACTATAATAAATATACTTATTACTTTTATTATTATCAATATAACATGCACTATTAGCCATATTTTACTATTATTATCGCTAGAACTATAATAATTATACTTATTACTCCCGATATTATCAATATAACATGCATTATTCCCCATATAATGCAGTTATTATCGCCTGAACTGTAATAATTATACTTATTACTTACATTATTAGCAATACAACGTGCATTATTACCCATATAATGCAGTTATTATCGCTAGAACTGTAATAATTATACTTATTACTTATATTATTATAAATATAACATGCATTATTACCCATATTATGCAGTTATTATCGATAGAACTATAATAAATATACGTATTACTTTTATCATCATCGATATAACATGCATTATTACCCATATTATGCAGTTATTATCGATAGAACTACAATAAATATACTTATTACTTTTATTATTATCAATATAACATGCACTATTAGCTATATTGTACTGTTGATATCGCTAGAACTATAATAATTATACTTATTGCACACGATATTATCGATATAACATGCATTATTACCCATATTATGCAGTTATTATCGATAGAACTGTAATAAATATACTTATTACTTTTATTATTATCAATATAGCATGCACTATTAGCCATATTTTACTATTATTGTCGCTAGAACTATAATAATTATACTTATTACTCCCAATATTATCAATATAGCATGCATTATTACCCCTATAATGCAGTTATTATCGCTAGAACTGTAATAATTATACTTATTACTTATATTATTATCAATATAACATGCATTATTACGCATATTATGCAGTTATAATCGCTAGAGCTATAATAAATATACTTAGTACTTTTATTATCATCAATATAACATGCATTGTTACCCATATTATGCAGTTATTATCGATAGAACTGTAATAAATATACTTATTACTTTTATTATTATCAATATAGCATGCACTATTAGCCATATTTTACTATTATTATCGCTAGAACTATAATAATTATACTTATTACTCCCAATATTATCAATATAACATACATTATTACCCATATAATGCAGTTATTATCGCTAGAACTGTAATAATTATACTTATTACTTATATTATTATAAATATAACATGCATTATTACCCATATTATGCAGTTATTATCGCTAGAACTATAATAAATATACGTATTACTTTTATTATCATCAACATAACATGCATTATTACCCATATTATGCAGTTATTATCGATAGAACTATAATAAATATACTTATTACTTTTTTTATTATCAATATAACATGCACTAGTAGCCATATTTTACTATTATTATCGCTAGAACTATAATAATTATACTTATTACTCCCGATATTATCAATATAACATGCATTATTCCCCATATAATGCAGTTATTATCGCCAGAACTGTAATAATTATACTTATTACTTACATTATTAGCAATACAACGTGCATTATTACCCATATAATGCAGTTATTATCGCTAGAACTGTAATAATTATACTTATTACTTATATTATTATAAATATAACATGCATTATTACCCATATTATGCAGTTATTATCGATAGAAATATAATAAATATACTTATTACTTTTATTATTATCAATATAACATATACTATTAGCCATATTGTACTGTTGATATCGCTAGAACTATAATAATTATACTTATTACTCCCGATATTATCGATATAACATGCATTATTACCCATATAATGCAGTTATTATCGCTAGAACTGTAATAATTATACTTATTACTTATTTTATTATCAATATAACATGCATTATTTCCCATATAGTGGAGCTATTATCGCTAGAACTGTAATAATTATACTTATTACTTATATTATTATAAATATAACATGCATTATTACCCATATTATGCAGTTATTATCGATAGAACTATAATAAATATACGTATTACTTTTATCATCATCGATATAACATGCATTATTACCCATATTATGCAGTTATTATCGATAGAACTACAATAAATATACTTATTACTTTTATTATTATCAATATAACATGCACTATTAGCTATATTGTACTGTTGATATCGCTAGAACTATAATAATTATACTTATTGCACACGATATTATCGATATAACATGCATTATTACCCATATTATGCAGTTATTATCGATAGAACTGTAATAAATATACTTATTACTTTTATTATTATCAATATAGCATGCACTATTAGCCATATTTTACTATTATTGTCGCTAGAACTATAATAATTATACTTATTACTCCCAATATTATCAATATAGCATGCATTATTACCCCTATAATGCAGTTATTATCGCTAGAACTGTAATAATTATACTTATTACTTATATTATTATCAATATAACATGCATTATTACGCATATTATGCAGTTATAATCGCTAGAGCTATAATAAATATACTTAGTACTTTTATTATCATCAATATAACATGCATTGTTACCCATATTATGCAGTTATTATCGATAGAACTGTAATAAATATACTTATTACTTTTATTATTATCAATATAGCATGCACTATTAGCCATATTTTACTATTATTATCGCTAGAACTATAATAATTATACTTATTACTCCCAATATTATCAATATAACATACATTATTACCCATATAATGCAGTTATTATCGCTAGAACTGTAATAATTATACTTATTACTTATATTATTATAAATATAACATGCATTATTACCCATATTATGCAGTTATTATCGCTAGAACTATAATAAATATACGTATTACTTTTATTATCATCAACATAACATGCATTATTACCCATATTATGCAGTTATTATCGATAGAACTATAATAAATATACTTATTACTTTTTTTATTATCAATATAACATGCACTAGTAGCCATATTTTACTATTATTATCGCTAGAACTATAATAATTATACTTATTACTCCCGATATTATCAATATAACATGCATTATTCCCCATATAATGCAGTTATTATCGCCAGAACTGTAATAATTATACTTATTACTTACATTATTAGCAATACAACGTGCATTATTACCCATATAATGCAGTTATTATCGCTAGAACTGTAATAATTATACTTATTACTTATATTATTATAAATATAACATGCATTATTACCCATATTATGCAGTTATTATCGATAGAAATATAATAAATATACTTATTACTTTTATTATTATCAATATAACATATACTATTAGCCATATTGTACTGTTGATATCGCTAGAACTATAATAATTATACTTATTACTCCCGATATTATCGATATAACATGCATTATTACCCATATAATGCAGTTATTATCGCTAGAACTGTAATAATTATACTTATTACTTATTTTATTATCAATATAACATGCATTATTTCCCATATAGTGGAGTTATTATCGCTAGAACTGTAATAATTATACTTATTACTTATATTATTATAAATATAACATGCATTATTACCCATATTATGCAGTTATTATCGATAGAACTATAATAAATATACTTATTACTTTTATTATTATCAATATAACATGCACTATTAGCCATATTGTACTGTTAATATTGCTAGAACTATAATAATTATACTTATTACTCCCAATATTATCAATATAGCATGCATTATTACCCCTATAATGCAGTTATTATCGCTAGAACTGTAATAATTATACTTATTACTTATATTATTATCAACATAACATGCATTATTACCCATATTATGCAGTTATTATCGCTAGAACTATAATAAGTATACTTAATACTTTTATTATCATCAATATAACATGTATTATTACCCATATTATGCAGTTCTTATCGATAGAACTATAATAAACATACTTATTACATTTATTATTATCAATATAACATGCACTATTAGCCATATTTTACTATTATTATCGCTAGAACTATAATAATTATACTTATTACTCCCGATATTATCAATATAACATGCATTATTACCCATATAATGCAGTTATTATCGCTAGAACTGTAATAATTATACTTATTACTTACATTATTAGCAATACAACGTGCATTATTACCCATATAATGGAGTTATTATCGCTAGAACTGTAATAATTATACTTATTACTTATATTATTCTCAATATAACATGCATTATTACCCATATTATGCAGTTATAATCGCTAGAACTATAATAAATATACTTACTACTTTTATTATTATCAATATAACATGCATTATTACCCATATTATGCAGTTATTATCGATAGAACTATAATAAATATACTTATTACTTTTATTATTACCAATATGACATGCACTATTAGCCATATTTTACTATTATTATCGCTAGAACTATAATAATTATACTTATTACTCCCGATATTATCAATATAACATACATTATTACCCATACAATGCAGTTATTATCGCTAGAACTGTAATAATTATACTTATTACTTACATTATTAGCAATATAACGTGCATTATTACCCATATAATGCAGTTATTATCGCTAGAACTGTAATAATTATACTTATTACTTATATTATTAGCAATATAACGTGTATTATTACCCATATTATGCAGTTATTATCGCTAGAACTGTAATAATTATACTTATTACTTATATTATTATCAATATAACATGCATTATTACCCATATAATGGAGTTATTATCGCTAGAACTGTAATAATTATACTTATTACTTATATTATTATCAATATAACATGCATTGTTACGCATATTATGCAGTTATTATAGCTAGAACTATAATAAATATACGTATTACTTTTATTATCATCAATATAACATGCATTATTACCCATATTATGCAGTTATTATCGATAGAACTATAATAAATATACTTATTACTTTTATTATTATCAATATAACATGCACTATTAGCCATATTTTACTATTATTATCGCTAGAACTATAATAATTATACTTATTACTCCCGATATTATCAATATAACATGCATTATTCCCCATATAATGCAGTTATTATCGCCTGAACTGTAATAATTATACTTATTACTTACATTATTAGCAATACAACGTGCATTATTACCCATATAATGCAGTTATTATCGCTAGAACTGTAATAATTATACTTATTACTTATATTATTATAAATATAACATGCATTATTACCCATATTATGCAGTTATTATCGATAGAACTATAATAAATATACTTATTACTTTTATTATTATCAATATAACATGCACTATTAGCCATATTGTACTGTTAATATTGCTAGAACTATAATAATTATACTTATTACTCCCGATATTATCGATATAACATGCATTATTACCCATATAATGCAGTTATTATCGCTAGAACTGTAATAATTATACTTATTACTTATTTTATTATCAATATAACATGCATTATTTCCCATATAGTGGAGTTATTATCGCTAGAACTGTAATAATTATACTTATTACTTATATTATTATAAATATAACATGCATTATTACCCATATTATGCAGTTATTATCGATAGAACTATAATAAATATACTTATTACTTTTATTATTATCAATATAACATGCACTATTAGCCATATTGTACTGTTAATATTGCTAGAACTATAATAATTATACTTATTACTCCCAATATTATCAATATAGCATGCATTATTACCCCTATAATGCAGTTATTATCGCTAGAACTGTAATAATTATACTTATTACTTATATTATTATCAACATAACATGCATTATTACCCATATTATGCAGTTATTATCGCTAGAACTATAATAAGTATACTTAATACTTTTATTATCATCAATATAACATGTATTATTACCCATATTATGCAGTTCTTATCGATAGAACTATAATAAACATACTTATTACATTTATTATTATCAATATAACATGCACTATTAGCCATATTTTACTATTATTATCGCTAGAACTATAATAATTATACTTATTACTCCCGATATTATCAATATAACATGCATTATTACCCATATAATGCAGTTATTATCGCTAGAACTGTAATAATTATACTTATTACTTACATTATTAGCAATACAACGTGCATTATTACCCATATAATGGAGTTATTATCGCTAGAACTGTAATAATTATACTTATTACTTATATTATTCTCAATATAACATGCATTATTACCCATATTATGCAGTTATAATCGCTAGAACTATAATAAATATACTTACTACTTTTATTATTATCAATATAACATGCATTATTACCCATATTATGCAGTTATTATCGATAGAACTATAATAAATATACTTATTACTTTTATTATTACCAATATGACATGCACTATTAGCCATATTTTACTATTATTATCGCTAGAACTATAATAATTATACTTATTACTCCCGATATTATCAATATAACATACATTATTACCCATACAATGCAGTTATTATCGCTAGAACTGTAATAATTATACTTATTACTTACATTATTAGCAATATAACGTGCATTATTACCCATATAATGCAGTTATTATCGCCTGAACTGTAATAATTATACTTATTACTTACATTATTAGCAATACAACGTGCATTATTACCCATATAATGCAGTTATTATCGCTAGAACTGTAATAATTATACTTATTACTTATATTATTATAAATATAACATGCATTATTACCCATATTATGCAGTTATTATAGCTAGCACTATAATAAATATACGTATTACTTTTATTATCATCAATATAACATGCATTATTACCCATATTATGCAGTTATTATCGATAGAACTATAATAAATATACTTATTACTTTTATTATTATCAATATAACATGCACTATTAGCCATATTTTACTATTATTATCGCTAGAACTATAATAATTATACTTATTACTCCCGATATTATCAATATAACATGCATTATTCCCCATATAATGCAGTTATTATCGCCAGAACTGTAATAATTATACTTATTACTTACATTATTAGCAATACAACGTGCATTATTACCCATATAATGCAGTTATTATCGCTAGAACTGTAATAATTATACTTATTACTTATATTATTATAAATATAACATGCATTATTACCCATATTATGCAGTTATTATCGATAGAACTATAATAAATATACTTATTACTTTTATTATTATCAATATAACATGCACTATTAGCCATATTGTACTGTTAATATTGCTAGAACTATAATAATTATACTTGTTACTCCCGATATTATCGATATAACATGCATTATTACCCATATAATGCAGTTATTATCGCTAGAACTGTAATAATTATACTTATTACTTACATTATTAGCAATATAACGTGCATTATTACCCATAGAATGCAGTTATTATCGCTAGAACTGTAATAATTACACTTATTACTTACATTATTAGCAATATAACGTGCATTATTACCCATATTATGCAGTTATTATCGCTAAAACTATAATAAATATACGTATTACTTTTATTATCATCAATATAACATGCATTATTACCCATATTATGCAGTTATTATCGATAGAACTACAATAAATATACTTATTACTTTTATTATTATCAATATAACATGCACTAATAGCTATATTGTACTGTTGATATCGCTAGAACTATAATAATTATACTTATTGCACACGATATTATCGATATAACATGCATTATTACCCACATTATGCAGTTACTATCGATAGAACTGTAATAAATATACTTATTACTTTTATTATTATCAATATAGCATGCACTATTAGCCATATTTTACTATTATTGTCGCTAGAGCTATAATAATTATACTTATTACTCCCAATATTATCAATATAGCATGCATTATTACCCCCATAATGCAGTTATTATCGCTAGAACTGTAATAATTATACTTATTACTTATATTATTATCAATATAACATGCATTATTACGCATATTATGCAGTTATAATCGCTAGAGCTATAATAAATATACTTAGTACTTTTATTATCATCAATATAACATGCATTATTACCCATATTATGCAGTTATTATCGATAGAACTGTAATAAATATACTTATTACTTTTATTATTATCAATATAGCATGCACTATTAGCCATATTTTACTATTATTATCGCTAGAACTATAATAATTATACTTATTACTCCCAATATTATCAATATAGCATGCATTATTACCCCTATAATGCAGTTATTATCGCTAGAACTGTAATAATTATACTTATTACTTATATTATTATCAACATAACATGCATTATTACCCATATTATGCAGTTATTATCGCTAGAACTATAATAAGTATACTTAATACTTTTATTATCATCAATATAACATGTATTATTACCCATATTATGCAGTTCTTATCGATAGAACTATAATAAACATACTTATTACTTTTATTATTATCAATATAACATGCACTATTAGCCATATTGTACTATTATTATCGCTAGAACTATAATAATTATACTTATTGCTCCCGATATTATCGATATAACATGCATTATTACCCCTATAATGCAGTTATTATCGCTAGAACTGTAATAATTATACTTATTACTTATATTATTATCAATATAACATGCATTATTACGCATATTATGCAGTTATAATCGCTAGAACTATAATAAATATACTTAGTACTTTTATTGTCATCAATATAACATGGATTATTACCCATATTATGCAGTTATTATCGATAGAACTATAATAAATATACTTATTACTTTTATTATTATCAATATAACATGCACTATTAGCCATATTGTTCTATTATTATCGCTAGAACTATAATAATTGTACTTATTGCACCCGATATTATCAATATAACATGCATTATTACCCATATAATGCAGTTATTATCGCTAGAACTGTAATAATTATACTTATTACTTATATTATTAGCAATATAACGTGCATTATTGCCCATATTATGCAGTTACTATCGCTGGAACTGTAATAATTATACTTATTACTTATATTATTATCAATATAACATGCATTATTACCCATATAATGGAGTTATTATCGCTAGAACTGTAATAATTATACTTATTACTTATATTACTATCAATATGACATGCATTATTACCCATATAATGCAGTTATTATCGACAGAAGTATAATAAATATACTTATTACTTTTATTATTATCAATATAACAGGCACTCTAAGCCATATTTTACTAGTATGATCGCTAGAACTGTAATAATTATACTTATTACTTATATTATCAGCAATATAACGTGCATTATTACCCATATAATGCAGTTATTATCGCTAGAACTGTAATAATTATACTTATTACTTATATTATTATCAATGTAACATGCATTATTACGCATATTATGCAGTTATAATCGCTAGAACTATAATAAATATACTTAGTACTTTTATTATCATCAATATAACATGCATTATTACCCATATTATGCAGTTATTATTGATAGAACTGTAATAAATATACTTATTACTTTTATTATTATCAATATAGCATGCACTATTAGCCATATTTTACTATTATTATCGCTAGAACTATAATAATTATACTTATTACTCCCAATATTATCAATATAGCATGCATTATTACCCCTATAATGCAGTTATTTTCGCTAGAACTGTAATAATTATACTTATTACTTTTATTATTATCAATATAACATGCACTATTAGCCATATTTTACTATTATTATCGCTAGAACTATAATAATTATACTTATTGCTCCCGATATTATCAATATAACATACATTATTACCCATATAATGCAGTTATTATCGCTAGAACTGTAATAATTATACTTATTACTTACATTATTAGCAATATAACGTGCATTATTACCCATATAATGCAGTTATTATCGCTAGAACTGTAATAAGTACACTTATTACTTATATTATTATAAATATAACATGCATTATTACCCATATTATGCAGTTATTATCGCTAAAACTATAATAAATATACGTATTACTTTTATTATCATCAATATAACATGCATTATTACCCATATTATGCAGTTATTATCGATAGAACTACAATAAATATACTTATTACCTTTATTATTATCAATATAACATGCACTATTAGCTATATTGTACTGTTGATATCGTTAGAACTATAATAATTATACTTATTGCACACGATATTATCGATATAACATGCATTATTACCCATATAATGCAGTTATTATCACTAGAACTGTAATAATTATACTTATTACTTATATTATTAGCAATACAACGTGCATTATTACCCATATTATGCTGTTGTTATCGATAGAACTGTAATAATTATACTTATTACTTATATTATTAGCAATATAACGTGCATTATTACCCATATAATGGAGTTATTATCGCTAGAGCTGTAATAATTATACTTATTACTTATATTATTATCAATATAACATGCATTATTACCCATATTATGCAGTTATAATCGCTAGAACTATAATAAATATACGTATTACTTTTATTATCATCAATATAACATGCATTATTACCCATATTATGCAGTTATTATCGATAGAACTGTAATAAATATACTTATTACTTTTATTGTTATCAATATAACATGCACTATTAGCCATATTTTACTATTATTATCGCTAGAACTATAATAATTATACTTATTACTCCCGATATTATCAATATAACATGCATTATTACCCATATAATGCAGTTATTATCGCTAGAACTGTAATAATTATACTTATTACTTACATTATTAGCAATATAACGTGCATTATTACCCATATAATGCAGTTATTATCGCTAGAACTGTATTAATTATACTTATTACTTATATTATTATAAATATAACATGCATTATTACCCATATTATGCTGTTATTATCGCTAGAACTATAATAAATATACGTATTACTTTTATTATCATCAATATAACATGCATTATTACCCATATTATGCAGTTATTATCGATAGAACTGTAATAAATATACTTATTGCTTTTATTATTATCAATATAGCATGCACTATTAGCCATATTTTACTATTATTATCGCTAGAACTATAGTAATTATACTTATTACTCCCAATATTATCAATATAGCATGCATTATTACCCCTATAATGCAGTTATTATCGCTAGAACTGTAATAATTATACTTATTACTTATATTATTATCAATATAACATGCATTATTACGCATATTATGCAGTTATAATCGCTAGAACTATAATAAATATACTTAGTACTTTTATTATCATCAATATAACATGCATTATTACCCATATTATGCAGTTATTATCGATAGAACTGTAATAAATATACTTATTACTTTTATTATTATCAATATAGCATGCACTATTAGGCATATTTTACTATTATTATCGCTAGAACTATAATAATTATACTTATTACTCCCAATATTATCAATATAGCATGCATTATTACCCCTATAATGCAGTTATTTTCGCTAGAACTGTAATAATTATACTTATTACTTATATTATTATCAATATAACATGCATTATTACCCATATTATGCAGTTATAATCGCTAGAACTATAATAAATATACTTACTACTTTTATTATTATCAATATAACATGCATTATTACCCATATTATGCAGTTATTATCGATAGAACTATAATAAATATACTTATTACTTTTATTATTACCAATATAACATGCACTATTAGCCATATTTTACTATTATTATCGCTAGAACTATAATAATTAAACTTATTGCTCCCGATATTATCAATATAACATACATTATTACCCATATAATGCAGTTATTATCGCTAGAACTGTAATAATTATACTTATTACTTACATTATTAGCAATATAACGTGCATTATTACCCATATAATGCAGTTATTATCGCTAGAACTGTAATAATTACACTTATTACTTATATTATTATAAATATAACATGCATTATTACCCATATTATGCAGTTATTATCGCTAAAACTATAATAAATATACGTATTACTTTTATTATCATCAATATAACATGCATTATTACCCATATTATGCAGTTATTATCGATAGAACTACAATAAATATACTTATTACCTTTATTATTATCAATATAACATGCACTATTAGCTATATTGTACTGTTGATATCGCTAGAACTATAATAATTATACTTATTGCACACGATATTATCGATATAACATGCATTATTACCCATATAATGCAGTTATTATCGCTAGAACTGTAATAATTATACTTATTACTTATATTATTAGCAATATAACGTGCATTATTGCCCATATTATGCAGTTACTATCGCTGGAACTGTAATAATTATACTTATTACTTATATTATTATCAATATAACATGCATTATTACCCATATAATGGAGTTATTATCGCTAGAACTGTAATAATTATACTTATTACTTATATTACTATCAATATGACATGCATTATTACCCATATAATGCAGTTATTATCGACAGAAGTATAATAAATATACTTATTACTTTTATTATTATCAATATAACAGGCACTCTAAGCCATATTTTACTAGTATGATCGCTAGAACTGTAATAATTATACTTATTACTTATATTATCAGCAATATAACGTGCATTATTACCCATATAATGCAGTTATTATCGCTAGAACTGTAATAATTATACTTATTACTTATATTATTATCAATATAACATGCATTATTACCCATATTATGCAGTTATTATCGCTAGAACTATAATAAATATACGTATTACTTTTATTATCATCAATATAACATGCATTATTACCCATATTATGCAGTTATTATCGATAGAACTGTAATAAATATACTTATTGCTTTTATTATTATCAATATAGCATGCACTATTAGCCATATTTTACTATTATTATCGCTAGAACTATAATAATTATACTTATTACTCCCAATATTATCAATATAGCATGCATTATTACCCCTATAATGCAGTTATTATCGCTAGAACTGTAATAATTATACTTATTACTTATATTATTATCAATATAACATGCATTATTACGCATATTATGCAGTTATAATCGCTAGAGCTATAATAAATATACTTAGTACTTTTATTATCATCAATATAACATGCATTATTACCCATATTATGCAGTTATTATCGATAGAACTGTAATAAATATACTTATTACTTTTATTATTATCAATATAGCATGCACTATTAGCCATATTTTACTATTATTATCGCTAGAACTATAATAATTATACTTATTACGCCCAATATTATCAATATAGCATGCATTATTACCCCTATAATGCAGTTATTATCGCTAGAACTGTAATAATTATACTTATTACTTATATTATTATCAACATAACATGCATTATTACCCATATTATGCAGTTATTATCGCTAGAACTATAATACGTATACTTAATACTTTTATTATCATCAATATAACATGTATTATTACCCATATTATGCAGTTCTTATCGATAGAACTATAATAAACATACTTATTACTTTTATTATTATCAATATAACATGCACTATTAGCCATATTTTACTATTATTATCGCTAGAACTATAATAATTATACATATTACTCCCGATATTATCAATATAACATGCATTATTCCCCATATAATGCAGTTATTATCGCCAGAACTGTAATAATTATACTTATTACTTACATTATTAGCAATGCAACGTGCATTATTACCCATATAATGCAGTTATTATCGCTAGAACTGTAATAATTATACTTATTACTTATATTATTATAAATATAACATGCATTATTACCCATATTATGCAGTTATTATCGATAGAACTATAATAAATATACTTATTACTTTTATTATTATCAATATAACATGCACTATTAGCCATATTGTACTGTTGATATCGCTAGAACTATAATAATTATACTTATTACTCCCGATATTATCGATATAACATGCATTATTACCCATATAGTGGAGTTATTATCGCTAGAACTGTAATAATTATGCTTATTACTTATATTGTTATCAATATAACATGCATTATTACCCATATAATGCAGTTATTATCGACAGAAGTATAATAAATATACTTATTACTTTTATTATTATCAATATAACAGGCACTCTTAGCCATATTTTACTAGAATTATCGCTAGAACTGTAATAATTATACTTATTACTCCCGATATTATCAATATAACACGCATTATTACCCATATAATGCAGTTATTATCGCTAGAACTGTAATAATTATACTTATTACTTACATTATTATCAACATAACATGCATTATTACCCATATTATGCAGTTATTATCGCTAGAACTATAATACGTATACTTAATACTTTTATTATCATCAATATAACATGTATTATTACCCATATTATGCAGTTCTTATCGATAGAACTATAATAAACATACTTATTACTTTTATTATTATCAATATAACATGCACTATTAGCCATATTTTACTATTATTATCGCTAGAACTATAATAATTATACATATTACTCCCGATATTATCAATATAACATGCATTATTCCCCATATAATGCAGTTATTATCGCCAGAACTGTAATAATTATACTTATTACTTACATTATTAGCAATACAACGTGCATTATTACCCATATAATGCAGTTATTATCGCTAGAACTGTAATAATTATACTTATTACTTATATTATTATAAATATAACATGCATTATTACCCATATTATGCAGTTATTATCGATAGAACTATAATAAATATACTTATTACTTTTATTATTATCAATATAACATGCACTATTAGCCATATTGTACTGTTGATATCGCTAGAACTATAATAATTATACTTATTACTCCCGATATTATCGATATAACATGCATTATTACCCATATAGTGGAGTTATTATCGCTAGAACTGTAATAATTATGCTTATTACTTATATTGTTATCAATATAACATGCATTATTACCCATATAATGCAGTTATTATCGACAGAAGTATAATAAATATACTTATTACTTTTATTATTATCAATATAACAGGCACTCTTAGCCATATTTTACTAGAATTATCGCTAGAACTGTAATAATTATACTTATTACTCCCGATATTATCAATATAACACGCATTATTACCCATATAATGCAGTTATTATCGCTAGAACTGTAATAATTATACTTATTACTTACATTATTAGCAATATAACGTGCATTATTACCCATATAATGGAGTTATTATCGCTAGAGCTGTAATAATTATACTTATTACTTATATTATTCTCAATATAACATGCATTATTACCCATATTATGCAGTTATAATCGCTAGAACTATAATAAATATACTTACTACTTTTATTATTATCAATATAACATGCATTATTACCCATATTATGCAGTTATTATCGATAGAACTATAATAAATATACTTATTACTTTTATTATTACCAATATAACATGCACTATTAGCCATATTTTACTATTATTATCGCTAGAACTATAATAATTATACTTATTACTCCCGATATTATCAATATAACATACATTATTACCCATATAATGCAGTTATTATCGCTAGAACTGTAATAATTATACTTATTACTTACATTATTAGCAATATAACGTGCATTATTACCCATATAATGCAGTTATTATCGCTAGAACTGTAATAATTACACTTATTACTTATATTATTATAAATATAACATGCATTATTACCCATATTATGCAGTTATTATCGCTAAAACTATAATAAATATACGTATTACTTTTATCATCATCGATATAACATGCATTATTACCCATATTATGCAGTTATTATCGATAGAACTACAATAAATATACTTATTACTTTTATTATTATCAATATAACATGCACTATTAGCTATATTGTACTGTTGATATCGCTAGAACTATAATAATTATACTTATTGCACACGATATTATCGATATAACATGCATTATTACCCATATTATGCAGTTATTATCGATAGAACTGTAATAAATATACTTATTACTTTTATTATTATCAATATAGCATGCACTATTAGCCATATTTTACTATTATTATCGCTAGAACTATAATAATTATACTTATTACTCCCAATATTATCAATATAACATACATTATTACCCATATAATGCAGTTATTATCGCTAGAACTGTAATAATTATACTTATTACTTACATTATTAGCAATATAACGTGCATTATTACCCATAGAATGCAGTTATTATCGCTAGAACTGTAATAATTACACTTATTACTTACATTATTAGCAATATAACGTGCATTATTACCCATATTATGCAGTTATTATCGCTAAAACTATAATAAATATACGTATTACTTTTATCATCATCAATATAACATGCATTATTACCCATATTATGCAGTTATTATCGATAGAACTACAATAAATATACTTATTACTTTTATTATTATCAATATAACATGCACTAATAGCTATATTGTACTGTTGATATCGCTAGAACTATAATAATTATACTTATTGCACACGATATTATCGATATAACATGCATTATTACCCACATTATGCAGTTACTATCGATAGAACTGTAATAAATATACTTATTACTTTTATTATTATCAATATAGCATGCACTATTAGCCATATTTTACTATTATTGTCGCTAGAGCTATAATAATTATACTTATTACTCCCAATATTATCAATATAGCATGCATTATTACCCCCATAATGCAGTTATTATCGCTAGAACTGTAATAATTATACTTATTACTTATATTATTATCAATATAACATGCATTATTACGCATATTATGCAGTTATAATCGCTAGAGCTATAATAAATATACTTAGTACTTTTATTATCATCAATATAACATGCATTATTACCCATATTATGCAGTTATTATCGATAGAACTGTAATAAATATACTTATTACTTTTATTATTATCAATATAGCATGCACTATTAGCCATATTTTACTATTATTATCGCTAGAACTATAATAATTATACTTATTACTCCCAATATTATCAATATAGCATGCATTATTACCCCTATAATGCAGTTATTATCGCTAGAACTGTAATAATTATACTTATTACTTATATTATTATCAACATAACATGCATTATTACCCATATTATGCAGTTATTATCGCTAGAACTATAATAAGTATACTTAATACTTTTATTATCATCAATATAACATGTATTATTACCCATATTATGCAGTTCTTATCGATAGAACTATAATAAACATACTTATTACTTTTATTATTATCAATATAACATGCACTATTAGCCATATTGTACTATTATTATCGCTAGAACTATAATAATTATACTTATTGCTCCCGATATTATCGATATAACATGCATTATTACCCCTATAATGCAGTTATTATCGCTAGAACTGTAATAATTATACTTATTACTTATATTATTATCAATATAACATGCATTATTACGCATATTATGCAGTTATAATCGCTAGAACTATAATAAATATACTTAGTACTTTTATTGTCATCAATATAACATGGATTATTACCCATATTATGCAGTTATTATCGATAGAACTATAATAAATATACTTATTACTTTTATTATTATCAATATAACATGCACTATTAGCCATATTGTTCTATTATTATCGCTAGAACTATAATAATTGTACTTATTGCACCCGATATTATCAATATAACATGCATTATTACCCATATTATGCAGTTATTATCGATAGAACTGTAATAAATATACTTATTGCTTTTATTATTATCAATATAGCATGCACTATTAGCCATATTTTACTATTATTATCGCTAGAACTATAATAATTATACTTATTACTCCCAATATTATCAATATAGCATGCATTATTACCCCTATAATGCAGTTATTATCGCTAGAACTGTAATAATTATACTTATTACTTATATTATTATCAATGTAACATGCATTATTACGCATATTATGCAGTTATAATCGCTAGAACTATAATAAATATACTTAGTACTTTTATTATCATCAATATAACATGCATTATTACCCATATTATGCAGTTATTATTGATAGAACTGTAATAAATATACTTATTACTTTTATTATTATCAATATAGCATGCACTATTAGCCATATTTTACTATTATTATCGCTAGAACTATAATAATTATACTTATTACTCCCAATATTATCAATATAGCATGCATTATTACCCCTATAATGCAGTTATTTTCGCTAGAACTGTAATAATTATACTTATTACTTTTATTATTATCAATATAACATGCACTATTAGCCATATTTTACTATTATTATCGCTAGAACTATAATAATTATACTTATTGCTCCCGATATTATCAATATAACATACATTATTACCCATATAATGCAGTTATTATCGCTAGAACTGTAATAATTATACTTATTACTTACATTATTAGCAATATAACGTGCATTATTACCCATATAATGCAGTTATTATCGCTAGAACTGTAATAAGTACACTTATTACTTATATTATTATAAATATAACATGCATTATTACCCATATTATGCAGTTATTATCGCTAAAACTATAATAAATATACGTATTACTTTTATTATCATCAATATAACATGCATTATTACCCATATTATGCAGTTATTATCGATAGAACTACAATAAATATACTTATTACCTTTATTATTATCAATATAACATGCACTATTAGCTATATTGTACTGTTGATATCGTTAGAACTATAATAATTATACTTATTGCACACGATATTATCGATATAACATGCATTATTACCCATATAATGCAGTTATTATCACTAGAACTGTAATAATTATACTTATTACTTATATTATTAGCAATACAACGTGCATTATTACCCATATTATGCTGTTGTTATCGATAGAACTGTAATAATTATACTTATTACTTATATTATTAGCAATATAACGTGCATTATTACCCATATAATGGAGTTATTATCGCTAGAGCTGTAATAATTATACTTATTACTTATATTATTATCAATATAACATGCATTATTACCCATATTATGCAGTTATAATCGCTAGAACTATAATAAATATACGTATTACTTTTATTATCATCAATATAACATGCATTATTACCCATATTATGCAGTTATTATCGATAGAACTGTAATAAATATACTTATTACTTTTATTGTTATCAATATAACATGCACTATTAGCCATATTTTACTATTATTATCGCTAGAACTATAATAATTATACTTATTACTCCCGATATTATCAATATAACATGCATTATTACCCATATAATGCAGTTATTATCGCTAGAACTGTAATAATTATACTTATTACTTACATTATTAGCAATATAACGTGCATTATTACCCATATAATGCAGTTATTATCGCTAGAACTGTATTAATTATACTTATTACTTATATTATTATAAATATAACATGCATTATTACCCATATTATGCTGTTATTATCGCTAGAACTATAATAAATATACGTATTACTTTTATTATCATCAATATAACATGCATTATTACCCATATTATGCAGTTATTATCGATAGAACTGTAATAAATATACTTATTGCTTTTATTATTATCAATATAGCATGCACTATTAGCCATATTTTACTATTATTATCGCTAGAACTATAGTAATTATACTTATTACTCCCAATATTATCAATATAGCATGCATTATTACCCCTATAATGCAGTTATTATCGCTAGAACTGTAATAATTATACTTATTACTTATATTATTATCAATATAACATGCATTATTACGCATATTATGCAGTTATAATCGCTAGAACTATAATAAATATACTTAGTACTTTTATTATCATCAATATAACATGCATTATTACCCATATTATGCAGTTATTATCGATAGAACTGTAATAAATATACTTATTACTTTTATTATTATCAATATAGCATGCACTATTAGGCATATTTTACTATTATTATCGCTAGAACTATAATAATTATACTTATTACTCCCAATATTATCAATATAGCATGCATTATTACCCCTATAATGCAGTTATTTTCGCTAGAACTGTAATAATTATACTTATTACTTATATTATTATCAATATAACATGCATTATTACCCATATTATGCAGTTATAATCGCTAGAACTATAATAAATATACTTACTACTTTTATTATTATCAATATAACATGCATTATTACCCATATTATGCAGTTATTATCGATAGAACTATAATAAATATACTTATTACTTTTATTATTACCAATATAACATGCACTATTAGCCATATTTTACTATTATTATCGCTAGAACTATAATAATTAAACTTATTGCTCCCGATATTATCAATATAACATACATTATTACCCATATAATGCAGTTATTATCGCTAGAACTGTAATAATTATACTTATTACTTACATTATTAGCAATATAACGTGCATTATTACCCATATAATGCAGTTATTATCGCTAGAACTGTAATAATTACACTTATTACTTATATTATTATAAATATAACATGCATTATTACCCATATTATGCAGTTATTATCGCTAAAACTATAATAAATATACGTATTACTTTTATTATCATCAATATAACATGCATTATTACCCATATTATGCAGTTATTATCGATAGAACTACAATAAATATACTTATTACCTTTATTATTATCAATATAACATGCACTATTAGCTATATTGTACTGTTGATATCGCTAGAACTATAATAATTATACTTATTGCACACGATATTATCGATATAACATGCATTATTACCCATATAATGCAGTTATTATCGCTAGAACTGTAATAATTATACTTATTACTTATATTATTAGCAATATAACGTGCATTATTGCCCATATTATGCAGTTACTATCGCTGGAACTGTAATAATTATACTTATTACTTATATTATTATCAATATAACATGCATTATTACCCATATAATGGAGTTATTATCGCTAGAACTGTAATAATTATACTTATTACTTATATTACTATCAATATGACATGCATTATTACCCATATAATGCAGTTATTATCGACAGAAGTATAATAAATATACTTATTACTTTTATTATTATAAATATAACAGGCACTCTAAGCCATATTTTACTAGTATGATCGCTAGAACTGTAATAATTATACTTATTACTTATATTATCAGCAATATAACGTGCATTATTACCCATATAATGCAGTTATTATCGCTAGAACTGTAATAATTATACTTATTACTTATATTATTATCAATATAACATGCATTATTACCCATATTATGCAGTTATTATCGCTAGAACTATAATAAATATACGTATTACTTTTATTATCATCAATATAACATGCATTATTACCCATATTATGCAGTTATTATCGATAGAACTGTAATAAATATACTTATTGCTTTTATTATTATCAATATAGCATGCACTATTAGCCATATTTTACTATTATTACCGCTAGAACTATAATAATTATACTTATTACTCCCAATATTATCAATATAGCATGCATTATTACCCCTATAATGCAGTTATTATCGCTAGAACTGTAATAATTATACTTATTACTTATATTATTATCAATGTAACATGCATTATTACGCATATTATGCAGTTATAATCGCTAGAACTATAATAAATATACTTAGTACTTTTATTATCATCAATATAACATGCATTATTACCCATATTATGCAGTTATTATTGATAGAACTGTAATAAATATACTTATTACTTTTATTATTATCAATATAGCATGCACTATTAGCCATATTTTACTATTATTATCGCTAGAACTATAATAATTATACTTATTACTCCCAATATTATCAATATAGCATGCATTATTACCCCTATAATGCAGTTATTTTCGCTAGAACTGTAATAATTATACTTATTACTTTTATTATTATCAATATAACATGCACTATTAGCCATATTTTACTATTATTATCGCTAGAACTATAATAATTATACTTATTGCTCCCGATATTATCAATATAACATACATTATTACCCATATAATGCAGTTATTATCGCTAGAACTGTAATAATTATACTTATTACTTACATTATTAGCAATATAACGTGCATTATTACCCATATAATGCAGTTATTATCGCTAGAACTGTAATAATTACACTTATTACTTATATTATTATAAATATAACATGCATTATTACCCATATTATGCAGTTATTATCGCTAAAACTATAATAAATATACGTATTACTTTTATTATCATCAATATAACATGCATTATTACCCATATTATGCAGTTATTATCGATAGAACTACAATAAATATACTTATTACCTTTATTATTATCAATATAACATGCACTATTAGCTATATTGTACTGTTGATATCGTTAGAACTATAATAATTATACTTATTGCACACGATATTATCGATATAACATGCATTATTACCCATATAATGCAGTTATTATCACTAGAACTGTAATAATTATACTTATTACTTATATTATTAGCAATACAACGTGCATTATTACCCATATTATGCTGTTGTTATCGATAGAACTGTAATAATTATACTTATTACTTATATTATTAGCAATATAACGTGCATTATTACCCATATAATGGAGTTATTATCGCTAGAGCTGTAATAATTATACTTATTACTTATATTATTATCAATATAACATGCATTATTACCCATATTATGCAGTTATAATCGCTAGAACTATAATAAATATACGTATTACTTTTATTATCATCAATATAACATGCATTATTACCCATATTATGCAGTTATTATCGATAGAACTGTAATAAATATACTTATTACTTTTATTGTTATCAAAATAACATGCACTATTAGCCATATTTTACTATTATTATCGCTAGAACTATAATAATTATACTTATTACTCCCGATATTATCAATATAACATGCATTATTACCCATATAATGCAGTTATTATCGCTAGAACTGTAATAATTATACTTATTACTTACATTATTAGCAATATAACGTGCATTATTACCCATATAATGCAGTTATTATCGCTAGAACTGTATTAATTATACTTATTACTTATATTATTATAAATATAACATGCATTATTACCCATATTATGCTGTTATTATCGCTAGAACTATAATAAATATACGTATTACTTTTATTATCATCAATATAACATGCATTATTACCCATATTATGCAGTTATTATCGATAGAACTGTAATAAATATACTTATTGCTTTTATTATTATCAATATGGCATGCACTATTAGCCATATTTTACTATTATTATCGCTAGAACTATAGTAATTATACTTATTACTCCCAATATTATCAATATAGCATGCATTATTACCCCTATAATGCAGTTATTATCGCTAGAACTGTAATAATTATACTTATTACTTATATTATTATCAACATAACATGCATTATTACCCATATTATGCAGTTATTATCGCTAGAACTATAATAAGTATACTTAATACTTTTATTATCATCAATATAACATGTATTATTACCCATATTATGCAGTTATTATCGATAGAACTGTAATAAATATACTTATTACTTTTATTATTATCAATATAGCATGCACTATTAGCCATATTTTACTATTATTGTCGCTAGAACTATAATAATTATACTTATTACTCCCAATATTATCAATATAGCATGCATTATTACCCCTATAATGCAGTTATTATCGCTAGAACTGTAATAATTATACTTATTACTTATATTATTATCAATATAACATGCATTATTACGCATATTATGCAGTTATAATCGCTAGAACTATAATAAATATACTTAGTACTTTTATTATCATCAATATAACATGCATTATTACCCATATTATGCAGTTATTATCGATAGAACTGTAATAAATATACTTATTACTTTTATTATTATCAATATAGCATGCACTATTAGCCATATTTTACTATTATTATCGCTAGAACTATAATAATTATACTTATTACTCCCAATATTATCAATATAGCATGCATTATTACCCCTATAATGCAGTTATTATCGCTAGAACTGTAATAATTATACTTATTACTTATATTATTATCAACATAACATGCATTATTACCCATATTATGCAGTTACTATCGCTAGAACTATAATAAGTATACTTAATACTTTTATTATCATCAATATAACATGTATTATTACCCATATTATGCAGTTCTTATCGATAGAACTATAATAAACATACTTATTATTTTTATTATTATCACTATAACATGCACTATTAGCCATATTGTTCTATTATTATCGCTAGAACTATAATAATTGTACTTATTGCACCCGATATTATCAATATAACATGCATTATTACCCATATTATGCAGTTATTATCGCTAGAACTATAATAAATATACGTATTACTTTTATTATCATCAATATAACATGCATTATTACCCATATTATGTAGTTATAATCGCTAGAACTGTAATAATTACACTTATTACTTATATTATTATAAATATAACATGCATTATTACCCATATTATGCAGTTATTATCGCTAAAACTATAATAAATATACGTATTACTTTTATTATCATCAATATAACATGCATTATTACCCATATTATGCAGTTATTATCGATAGAACTACAATAAATATACTTATTACTTTTATTATTATCAATATAACATGCACTATTAGCTATATTGTACTGTTGATATCGCTAGAACTATAATAATTATACTTATTGCACACGATATTATCGATATAACATGCAGTATTACCCATATAATGCAGTTATTATCGCTAGAACTGTAATAATTATACTTATTACTTATATTATTAGCAATATAACGTGCATTATTACCCATATTATGTAGTTATAATCGCTAGAACTGTAATAATTACACTTATTACTTATATTATTATAAATATAACATGCATTATTACCCATATTATGCAGTTATTATCGCTAAAACTATAATAAATATACGTATTACTTTTATTATCATCAATATAACATGCATTATTACCCATATTATGCTGTTGTTATCGATAGAACTGTAATAATTATACTTATTACTTATATTATTAGCAATATAACGTGCATTATTACCCATATAATGGAGTTATTATCGCTAGAGCTGTAATAATTATACTTATTACTTATATTATTATCAATATAACATGCATTATTACCCATATTATGCAGTTATTATCGCTAGAACTATAATAAATATACGTATTACTTATATTATTATCAATATAACATGCATTATTACGCATATTATGCAGTTATAATCGCTAGAACTATAATAAATATACTTAGTACTTTTATTATCATCAATATAACATGCATTATTACCCATATTATGCAGTTATTATCGATAGAACTGTAATAAATATACTTATTACTTTTATTATTATCAATATAGCATGCACTATTAGCCATATTTTACTATTATTATCGCTAGAACTGTAATAATTATACTTATTACTTATATTATCAGCAATATAACGTGCATTATTACCCATATAATGCAGTTATTATCGATAGAACTGTAATAATTATACTTATTGATTATATTATTATCAATATAACATGCATTATTACCCATATTATGCAGTTATTATCGCTAGAACTATAATAAATATACGTATTACTTTTATTATCATCAATATAACATGCATTATTACCCATATTATGCAGTTATTATCGATAGAACTGTAATAAATATACTTATTGCTTTTATTATTATCAATATAGCATGCACTATTAGCCATATTTTACTATTATTATCGCTAGAACTATAATAATTATACTTATTACTCCTAATATTATCAATATAGCATGCATTATTACCCCTATAATGCAGTTATTATCGCTAGAACTGTAATAATTATAATTATTACTTATATTATTGTCAATATAACATGCATTATTACGCATATTATGCAGTTATAAACGCTAGAACTATAATAAATATACTTAGTATTTTTATTATCATCAATATAACATGCATTATTACCCATATTATGCAGTTATTATCGATAGAACTGTAATAAATATACTTATTACTTTTATTATTATCAATATAGCATGCACTATTAGCCATATTTTACTATTATTATCGCTAGAACTATAATAATTATACTTATTACTCCCAATATTATCAATATAGCATGCATTATTACCCCTATTATGCAGTTATTTTCGCTAGAACTGTAATAATTATACTTATTACTTATATTATTATCAATATAACATGCATTATTACGCATATTATGCAGTTATAATCGCCAGAACTATAATAAATATACTTAGTACTTTTATTATCATCAATATAACATGCATTATTACCCATATTATGCAGTTATTATCGATAGAACTGTAATAAATATACTTATTACTTTTATTATTATCAATATAACATGCACTGTTAGCCATATTTTACTATTATTATCGCTAGAACTATAATAATTATACTTATTGCTCCCGATATTATCGATATAACATACATTATTACCCATATAATGCAGTTATTATCGCTAGAACTGTAATAATTATACTTATTACTCCCAATATTATCAATATAGCATGCATTATTACCCCTATAATGCAGTTATTTTCGCTAGAACTGTAATAATTATACTTATTACTTATATTATTATCAATATAACATGCACTATTAGCCATATTTTACTATTATTATCGCTAGAACTATAATAATTATACTTATTGCTCCCGATATTATCAATATAACATACATTATTACCCATATAATGCAGTTATTATCGCTAGAACTGTAATAATTATACTTATTACTTACATTATTAGCAATATAACGTGCATTATTACCCATATAATGCAGTTATTATCGCTAGAACTGTAATAATTACACTTATTACTTATATTATTATAAATATAACATGCATTATTACCCATATTATGCAGTTATTATCGCTAAAACTATAATAAATATACGTATTACTTTTATTATCATCAATATAACATGCATTATTACCCATATTATGCAGTTATTATCGATAGAACTACAATAAATATACTTATTACCTTTATTATTATCAATATAACATGCACTATTAGCTATATTGTACTGTTGATATCGCTAGAACTATAATAATTATACTTATTGCACACGATATTATCGATATAACATGCATTATTACCCATATAATGCAGTTATTATCACTAGAACTGTAATAATTATACTTATTACTTATATTATTAGCAATATAACGTGCATTATTACCCATATAATGGAGTTATTATCGCTAGAGCTGTAATAATTATACTTATTACTTATATTATTATCAATATAACATGCATTATTACCCATATTATGCAGTTATAATCGCTAGAACTATAATAAATATACGTATTACTTTTATTATCATCAATATAACATGCATTATTACCCATATTATGCAGTTATTATCGATAGAACTGTAATAAATATACTTATTGCTTTTATTATTATCAATATAGCATGCACTATTAGCCATATTTTACTATTATTATCGCTAGAACTATAGTAATTATACTTATTACTCCCAATATTATCAATATAGCATGCATTATTACCCCTATAATGCAGTTATTATCGCTAGAACTGTAAGAATTATACTTATTACTTATATTATTATCAACATAACATGCATTATTACCCATATTATGCAGTTATTATCGCTAGAACTATAATAAGTATACTTAATACTTTTATTATCATCAATATAACATGTATTATTACCCATATTATGCAGTTATTATCGATAGAACTGTAATAAATATACTTATTACTTTTATTATTATCACTATAACATGCACTATTAGCCATATTGTTCTATTATTGTCGCTAGAACTATAATAATTGTACTTATTGCACCCGATATTATCAATATAACATGCATTATTACCCATATAATGCAGTTATTATCGCTAGAACTGTAATAATTATACTTATTACTTATATTATTAGCAATATAACGTGCATTATTGCCCATATTATGCAGTTACTATCGCTAGAACTGTAATAATTATACTTATTACTTATATTATTATCAATATAACATGCATTATTACCCATATAATGGAGTTATTATCGCTAGAACTGTAATAATTATACTTATTACTTATATTACTATCAATATGACATGCATTATTACCCATATAATGCAGTTATTATCGACAGAAGTATAATAAATATACTTATTACTTTTATTATTATCAATATAACAGGCACTCTAAGCCATATTTTACTAGTATGATCGCTAGAACTGTAATAATTATACTTATTACTTATATTATCAGCAATATAACGTGCATTATTACCCATATAATGCAGTTATTATCGCTAGAACTGTAATAATTATACTTATTACTTATATTATTATCAATATAACATGCATTATTACCCATATTATGCAGTTATTATCGCTAGAACTATAATAAATATACGTATTACTTATATTATTATCAATATAACATGCATTATTACCCATATTATGCAGTTATTATCGCTAGAACTATAATAAATATACGTATTACTTTTATTATCATCAATATAACATGCATTATTACCCATATTATGTAGTTATAATCGCTAGAACTGTAATAATTACACTTATTACTTATATTATTATAAATATAACATGCATTATTACCCATATTATGCAGTTATTATCGCTAAAACTATAATAAATATACGTATTACTTTTATTATCATCAATATAACATGCATTATTACCCATATTATGCAGTTATTATCGATAGAACTACAATAAATATACTTATTACTTTTATTATTATCAATATAACATGCACTATTAGCTATATTGTACTGTTGATATCGCTAGAACTATAATAATTATACTTATTGCACACGATATTATCGATATAACATGCAGTATTACCCATATAATGCAGTTATTATCGCTAGAACTGTAATAATTATACTTATTACTTATATTATTAGCAATATAACGTGCATTATTACCCATATTATGTAGTTATAATCGCTAGAACTGTAATAATTACACTTATTACTTATATTATTATAAATATAACATGCATTATTACCCATATTATGCAGTTATTATCGCTAAAACTATAATAAATATACGTATTACTTTTATTATCATCAATATAACATGCATTATTACCCATATTATGCTGTTGTTATCGATAGAACTGTAATAATTATACTTATTACTTATATTATTAGCAATATAACGTGCATTATTACCCATATAATGGAGTTATTATCGCTAGAGCTGTAATAATTATACTTATTACTTATATTATTATCAATATAACATGCATTATTACCCATATTATGCAGTTATTATCGCTAGAACTATAATAAATATACGTATTACTTATATTATTATCAATATAACATGCATTATTACGCATATTATGCAGTTATAATCGCTAGAACTATAATAAATATACTTAGTACTTTTATTATCATCAATATAACATGCATTATTACCCATATTATGCAGTTATTATCGATAGAACTGTAATAAATATACTTATTGCTTTTATTATTATCAATATAGCATGCACTATTAGCCATATTTTACTATTATTATCGCTAGAACTATAATAATTATACTTATTACTCCTAATATTATCAATATAGCATGCATTATTACCCCTATAATGCAGTTATTATCGCTAGAACTGTAATAATTATAATTATTACTTATATTATTGTCAATATAACATGCATTATTACGCATATAATGCAGTTATAAACGCTAGAACTATAATAAATATACTTAGTATTTTTATTATCATCAATATAACATGCATTATTACCCATATTATGCAGTTATTATCGATAGAACTATAATAAATATACTTATTACTTTTATTATTATCAATATAGCATGCACTATTAGCCATATTGTACTATTATTATCGCTAGAACTATAATAATTGTACTTATTGCACCCGCTATTATCAATATAACATGCATTATTACCCATATAATGCAGTTATTATCGCTAGAACTGTAATAATTATACTTATTACTTATATTATTAACAACATAACGTGCATTATTACCCATATTATGCAGTTATTATCGCTAGAACTGTAATAATTATACTTATTACTTATATTATTATCAATATAACATGCATTATTACCCATATAATGGAGTTATTATCGCTAGAACTGTAATAATTATACTTATTACTTATATTACTATCAATATAACATGCATTATTACCCATATAATGCAGTTATTATCGACAGAAGTATAATAGATAAACTTATTACTTTTATTATTATCAATATAACAGGCACTCTAAGCCATATTTTACTAGTATTATCGCTAGAACTGTAATAATTATACTTATTACTTATATTATCAGCAATATAACGTGCATTATTACCCATATAATGCAGTTATTAACGCTAGAACTGTAATAATTATACTTATTACTTATATTATTATCAATATAACATGCATTATTACCCATATTATGCAATTATTATCGCTAGAACTATAATAAATATACGTATTACTTTTATTATCATCAATATAACATGCATTATTACCCATATTATGCAGTTATTATCGATAGAACTGTAATAAATATACTTATTGCTTTTATTATTATCAATATAGCATGCACTATTAGCCATATTTTACTATTATTATCGCTAGAACTATAATAATTATACTTATTACTCCCAATATTATCAATATAGCATGCATTATTACCCCTATAATGCAGTTATTATCGCTAGAACTGTAATAATTATACTTATTACTTATATTATTATCAATATAACATGCATTATTACGCATATTATGCAGTTATAATCGCTAGAACTATAATAAATATTCTTAGTACTTTTATTATCATCAATATAACATGCATTGTTACCCATATTATGCAGTTATTATCGATAGAACTGTAATAAATATACTTATTACTTTTATTAGTATCAATATAACATGCACTGTTAGCCATATTTTACTATTATTATCGCTAGAACTATAATAATTATACTTATTACTCCCGATATTATCAATATAACATCCATTATTACCTATATAATGCAGTTAGTATCGCTAGAACTGTAATAATTATACTTATTACTTATACTATTATCAATATAACATGCATTATTACCCACATAATGGAGTTATTATCGCTAGAACTGTAATAATTATACTTATTACTTATATTATTATCAAAATAACATGCATTATTACCCATATAATGCAGTTATTATCGCTAGAACTATAATAAATATACTTATTACTTTTATTAACATCAATATAACATGCATTATTACCCATATTATGCAGTTATTATCGATAGAACTTTAATAAATATACTTATTACTTTTATTCTTATCAATATAACATGCTCTATTAGCCATATTTTACTATTATTATCGCTAGAACTATAATAATTATACTTATTACTCCCAATATTATCAATATAGCATGCATTATTACCCCTATAATGCAGTTATTATCGCTAGAACTGTAATAATTATACTTATTACTTATATTATTATCAATATAACATGCATTATTACGCATATTATGCAGTTATAATCGCTAGAACTATAATAAATATACTTAGTACTTTTATTATCATCAATATAACATGCATTATTACCCATATTATGCAGTTATTATCGATAGAACTGTAATAAATATACTTATTACTTTTATTATTATCAATATAGCATGCACTATTAGCCATATTTTACTATTATTATCGCTAGAACTATAATAATTATACTTATTACTCCCAATATTATCAATATAGCATGCATTATTACCCCTATTATGCAGTTATTTTCGCTAGAACTGTAATAATTATACTTATTACTTATATTATTATCAATATAACATGCATTATTACGCATATTATGCAGTTATAATCGCCAGAACTATAATAAATATACTTAGTACTTTTATTATCATCAATATAACATGCATTATTACCCATATTATGCAGTTATTATCGATAGAACTGTAATAAATATACTTATTACTTTTATTATTATCAATATAACATGCACTGTTAGCCATATTTTACTATTATTATCGCTAGAACTATAATAATTATACTTATTGCTCCCGATATTATCGATATAACATACATTATTACCCATATAATGCAGTTATTATCGCTAGAACTGTAATAATTATACTTATTACTCCCAATATTATCAATATAGCATGCATTATTACCCCTATAATGCAGTTATTTTCGCTAGAACTGTAATAATTATACTTATTACTTATATTATTATCAATATAACATGCACTATTAGCCATATTTTACTATTATTATCGCTAGAACTATAATAATTATACTTATTGCTCCCGATATTATCAATATAACATACATTATTACCCATATAATGCAGTTATTATCGCTAGAACTGTAATAATTATACTTATTACTTACATTATTAGCAATATAACGTGCATTATTACCCATATAATGCAGTTATTATCGCTAGAACTGTAATAATTACACTTATTACTTATATTATTATAAATATAACATGCATTATTACCCATATTATGCAGTTATTATCGCTAAAACTATAATAAATATACGTATTACTTTTATTATCATCAATATAACATGCATTATTACCCATATTATGCAGTTATTATCGATAGAACTACAATAAATATACTTATTACCTTTATTATTATCAATATAACATGCACTATTAGCTATATTGTACTGTTGATATCGCTAGAACTATAATAATTATACTTATTGCACACGATATTATCGATATAACATGCATTATTACCCATATAATGCAGTTATTATCACTAGAACTGTAATAATTATACTTATTACTTATATTATTAGCAATATAACGTGCATTATTACCCATATAATGGAGTTATTATCGCTAGAGCTGTAATAATTATACTTATTACTTATATTATTATCAATATAACATGCATTATTACCCATATTATGCAGTTATAATCGCTAGAACTATAATAAATATACGTATTACTTTTATTATCATCAATATAACATGCATTATTACCCATATTATGCAGTTATTATCGATAGAACTGTAATAAATATACTTATTGCTTTTATTATTATCAATATAGCATGCACTATTAGCCATATTTTACTATTATTATCGCTAGAACTATAGTAATTATACTTATTACTCCCAATATTATCAATATAGCATGCATTATTACCCCTATAATGCAGTTATTATCGCTAGAACTGTAAGAATTATACTTATTACTTATATTATTATCAACATAACATGCATTATTACCCATATTATGCAGTTATTATCGCTAGAACTATAATAAGTATACTTAATACTTTTATTATCATCAATATAACATGTATTATTACCCATATTATGCAGTTATTATCGATAGAACTGTAATAAATATACTTATTACTTTTATTATTATCACTATAACATGCACTATTAGCCATATTGTTCTATTATTGTCGCTAGAACTATAATAATTGTACTTATTGCACCCGATATTATCAATATAACATGCATTATTACCCATATAATGCAGTTATTATCGCTAGAACTGTAATAATTATACTTATTACTTATATTATTAGCAATATAACGTGCATTATTGCCCATATTATGCAGTTACTATCGCTAGAACTGTAATAATTATACTTATTACTTATATTACTATCAATATGACATGCATTATTACCCATATAATGCAGTTATTATCGACAGAAGTATAATAAATATACTTATTACTTTTATTATTATCAATATAACAGGCACTCTAAGCCATATTTTACTAGTATGATCGCTAGAACTGTAATAATTATACTTATTACTTATATTATCAGCAATATAACGTGCATTATTACCCATATAATGCAGTTATTATCGCTAGAACTGTAATAATTATACTTATTACTTATATTATTATCAATATAACATGCATTATTACCCATATTATGCAGTTATTATCGCTAGAACTATAATAAATATACGTATTACTTATATTATTATCAATATAACATGCATTATTACCCATATTATGCAGTTATTATCGCTAGAACTATAATAAATATACGTATTACTTTTATTATCATCAATATAACATGCATTATTACCCATATTATGTAGTTATAATCGCTAGAACTGTAATAATTACACTTATTACTTATATTATTATAAATATAACATGCATTATTACCCATATTATGCAGTTATTATCGCTAAAACTATAATAAATATACGTATTACTTTTATTATCATCAATATAACATGCATTATTACCCATATTATGCAGTTATTATCGATAGAACTACAATAAATATACTTATTACTTTTATTATTATCAATATAACATGCACTATTAGCTATATTGTACTGTTGATATCGCTAGAACTATAATAATTATACTTATTGCACACGATATTATCGATATAACATGCAGTATTACCCATATAATGCAGTTATTATCGCTAGAACTGTAATAATTATACTTATTACTTATATTATTAGCAATATAACGTGCATTATTACCCATATTATGTAGTTATAATCGCTAGAACTGTAATAATTACACTTATTACTTATATTATTATAAATATAACATGCATTATTACCCATATTATGCAGTTATTATCGCTAAAACTATAATAAATATACGTATTACTTTTATTATCATCAATATAACATGCATTATTACCCATATTATGCTGTTGTTATCGATAGAACTGTAATAATTATACTTATTACTTATATTATTAGCAATATAACGTGCATTATTACCCATATAATGGAGTTATTATCGCTAGAGCTGTAATAATTATACTTATTACTTATATTATTATCAATATAACATGCATTATTACCCATATTATGCAGTTATTATCGCTAGAACTATAATAAATATACGTATTACTTATATTATTATCAATATAACATGCATTATTACGCATATTATGCAGTTATAATCGCTAGAACTATAATAAATATACTTAGTACTTTTATTATCATCAATATAACATGCATTATTACCCATATTATGCAGTTATTATCGATAGAACTGTAATAAATATACTTATTGCTTTTATTATTATCAATATAGCATGCACTATTAGCCATATTTTACTATTATTATCGCTAGAACTATAATAATTATACTTATTACTCCTAATATTATCAATATAGCATGCATTATTACCCCTATAATGCAGTTATTATCGCTAGAACTGTAATAATTATAATTATTACTTATATTATTGTCAATATAACATGCATTATTACGCATATTATGCAGTTATAAACGCTAGAACTATAATAAATATACTTAGTATTTTTATTATCATCAATATAACATGCATTATTACCCATATTATGCAGTTATTATCGATAGAACTATAATAAATATACTTATTACTTTTATTATTATCAATATAGCATGCACTATTAGCCATATTGTACTATTATTATCGCTAGAACTATAATAATTGTACTTATTGCACCCGCTATTATCAATATAACATGCATTATTACCCATATAATGCAGTTATTATCGCTAGAACTGTAATAATTATACTTATTACTTATATTATTAACAACATAACGTGCATTATTACCCATATTATGCAGTTATTATCGCTAGAACTGTAATAATTATACTTATTACTTATATTATTATCAATATAACATGCATTATTACCCATATAATGGAGTTATTATCGCTAGAACTGTAATAATTATACTTATTACTTATATTACTATCAATATAACATGCATTATTACCCATATAATGCAGTTATTATCGACAGAAGTATAATAGATAAACTTATTACTTTTATTATTATCAATATAACAGGCACTCTAAGCCATATTTTACTAGTATTATCGCTAGAACTGTAATAATTATACTTATTACTTATATTATCAGCAATATAACGTGCATTATTACCCATATAATGCAGTTATTAACGCTAGAACTGTAATAATTATACTTATTACTTATATTATTATCAATATAACATGCATTATTACCCATATTATGCAATTATTATCGCTAGAACTATAATAAATATACGTATTACTTTTATTATCATCAATATAACATGCATTATTACCCATATTATGCAGTTATTATCGATAGAACTGTAATAAATATACTTATTGCTTTTATTATTATCAATATAGCATGCACTATTAGCCATATTTTACTATTATTATCGCTAGAACTATAATAATTATACTTATTACTCCCAATATTATCAATATAGCATGCATTATTACCCCTATAATGCAGTTATTATCGCTAGAACTGTAATAATTATACTTATTACTTATATTATTATCAATATAACATGCATTATTACGCATATTATGCAGTTATAATCGCTAGAACTATAATAAATATTCTTAGTACTTTTATTATCATCAATATAACATGCATTGTTACCCATATTATGCAGTTATTATCGATAGAACTGTAATAAATATACTTATTACTTTTATTAGTATCAATATAACATGCACTGTTAGCCATATTTTACTATTATTATCGCTAGAACTATAATAATTATACTTATTACTCCCGATATTATCAATATAACATCCATTATTACCTATATAATGCAGTTAGTATCGCTAGAACTGTAATAATTATACTTATTACTTATACTATTATCAATATAACATGCATTATTACCCACATAATGGAGTTATTATCGCTAGAACTGTAATAATTATACTTATTACTTATATTATTATCAAAATAACATGCATTATTACCCATATAATGCAGTTATTATCGCTAGAACTATAATAAATATACTTATTACTTTTATTATCATCAATATAACATGCATTATTACCCATATTATGCAGTTATTATCGATAGAACTTTAATAAATATACTTATTACTTTTATTCTTATCAATATAACATGCTCTATTAGCCATATTTTACTATTATTATCGCTAGAACTATAATAATTATACTTATTACTCCCAATATTATCAATATAGCATGCATTATTACCCCTATAATGCAGTTATTATCGCTAGAACTGTAATAATTATACTTATTACTTATATTATTATCAATATAACATGCATTATTACGCATATTATGCAGTTATAATCGCTAGAACTATAATAAATATACTTAGTACTTTTATTATCATCAATATAACATGCATTATTACCCATATTATGCAGTTATTATCGATAGAACTGTAATAAATATACTTATTACTTTTATTATTATCAATATAGCATGCACTATTAGCCATATTTTACTATTATTATCGCTAGAACTATAATAATTATACTTATTACTCCCAATATTATCAATATAGCATGCATTATTACCCCTATAATGCAGTTATTATCGCTAGAACTGTAATAATTATACTTATTACTTATATTATTATCAATATAACATGCATTATTACGCATATTATGCAGTTATAATCGCTAGAACTATAATAAATATACTTAGCACTTTTATTATCATCAATATAACATGCATTATTACCCATATTATGCAGTTATTATCGATAGAACTGTAATAAATATACTTATTACTTTTATTATTATCAATATAACATGCACTGTTAGCCATATTTTACTATTATTATCGCTAGAACTATAATAATTATACTTATTACTCCCAATATTATCAATATAACATGCATTATTACCCCTATAATGCAGTTATTATTGCTAGAACTGTAATAATTATACTTATTACTTATATTATTATCAATATAACATGCATTATTACCCATATTATGCAGTTATTATCGCTAGAACTATAATAATTATACTTATTGCTCCCGATATTATCGATATAACATGCATTATTACCCCTATAATGCAGTTATTATCGCTAGAACTGTAATAGTTATACTTATTACTTATATTATTATCAATATAACATGCATTATTACGAATATTATGCAGTTATAATCGCTAGAACTATTATAAATATACTTAGTACTTTTATTGTCATCAATATAACATGCATTATTACCCATATTATGCAGTTATTATCGATAGAACTATAATAAATATACTTATTACTTTTATTATTATCAATATAACATGCACTATTAGCCATATTGTACTATTATTATCGCTAGAACTATAATAATTGTACTTATTGCACCCGATATTATCAATATAACATGCATTATTACCCATATAATGCAGTTATTATCGCTAGAACTGTAATAATTATACTTATTACTTATATTATTATCAATATAACATGCATTATTACCCATATTATGCAGTTATTATCGCTAGAACTGTAATAATTATACTTATTACTTATATTATTATCAATATAACATGCATTATTACCCATATAATGGAGTTATTATCGCTAGAACTGTAATAATTATACTTATTACTTATATTACTATCAATATAACATGCATTATTACCCATATAATGCAGTTATTATCGACAGAAGTATAATAGATAAACTTATTACTTTTATTATTATCAATATAACAGGCACTCTAAGCCATATTTTACTAGTATTATCGCTAGAACTGTAATAATTATACTTATTACTTATATTATCAGCAATATAACGTGCATTATTACCCATATAATGCAGTTATTAATGCTAGAACTGTAATAATTATACTTATTACTTATATTATTATCAATATAACATGCATTATTACCCATATTATGCAATTATTATCGCTAGAACTATAATAAATATCCGTATTACTTTTATTATCATCAATATAACATGCATTATTACCCATATTATGCAGTTATTATCGATAGAACTGTAATAAATATACTTATTACTTTTATTATTATCAATATAACATGCTCTATTAGCCATATTTTACTATTATTATCGCTAGAACTATAATAATTATACTTATTACTCCCAATATTATCAATATAGCATGCATTATTACCCCTATAATGCAGTTATTATCGCTAGAACTGTAATAATTATACTTATTACTTATATTATTATCAATATAACATGCATTATTACGCATATTATGCAGTTATAATCGCTAGAACTATAATAAATATACTTAGTACTTTTATTGTCATCAATATAACATGCATTATTACCCATATTATGCAGTTATTATCGATAGAACTATAATAAATATACTTATTACTTTTATTATTATCAATATAACATGCACTATTAGCCATATTGTACTATTACTATCGCTAGAACTATAATAATTGTACTTATTGCACCCGCTATTATCAATATAACATGCATTATTACCCATATAATGCAGTTATTATCGCTAGAACTGTAATAATTATACTTATTACTTATATTATTAGCAACATAACGTGCATTATTACCCATATTATGCAGTTATTATCGCTAGAACTGTAATAATTATACTTATTACTTATATTATTATCAATATAACATGCATTATTACCCATATAATGGAGTTATTATCGCTAGAACTGTAATAATTATACTTATTACTTTTATTATTATCAATATAACAGGCACTCTAAGCCATATTTTACTAGTATTATCGCTAGAACTGTAATAATTATACTTATTACTTATATTATCAGCAATATAACGTGCATTATTACCCATATAATGCAGTTATTAAGGCTAGAACTGTAATAATTATACTTATTACTTATATTATTATCAATATAACATGCATTATTACCCATATTATGCAATTATAATCGCTAGAACTATAATAAATATACTTAGTACTTTTATTATCATCAATATAACATGCATTGTTACCCATATTATGCAGTTATTATCGATAGAACTGTAATAAATATACTTATTACTTTTATTAGTATCAATATAACATGCACTGTTAGCCATATTTTACTATTATTATCGCTAGAACTATAATAATTATACTTATTACTCCCGATATTATCAATATAACATCCATTATTACCTATATAATGCAGTTAGTATCGCTAGAACTGTAATAATTATACTTATTACTTATACTATTATCAATATAACATGCATTATTACCCACATAATGGAGTTATTATCGCTAGAACTGTAATAATTATACTTATTACTTATATTATTATCAAAATAACATGCATTATTACCCATATAATGCAGTTATTATCGCTAGAACTATAATAAATGTACTTATTACTTTTATTATCATCAATATAACATGCATTATTACCCATATTATGCAGTTATTATCGATAGAACTATAATAAATATACTTATTACTCCCAATATTATCAATATAGCGTGCATTATTACCCCTATAATGCAGTTATTATCGCTAGAACTGTAATAATTATACTTATTACTTATATTATTATCAATATAACATGCATTATTACCCATATTATGCAGTTATTATCGCTAGAACTATAATAATTATACTTATTGCTCCCGATATTATCGATATAACATGCATTATTACCCCTATAATGCAGTTATTATCGCTAGAACTGTAATAATTATACTTATTACTTATATTATTATCAATATAACATGCATTATTACGAATATTATGCAGTTATAATCGCTAGTACTATTATAAATATACTTAGTACTTTTATTGTCATCAATATAACATGCATTATTACCCATATTATGCAGTTATTATCGATAGAACTATAATAAATATACTTATTACTTTTATTATTATCAATATAACATGCACTATTAGCCATATTGTACTATTATTATCGCTAGAACTATAATAATTGTACTTATTGAACCCGATGTTATCAATATAACATGCATTATTACCCATATAATGCAGTTATTATCGCTAGAACTGTAATAATTATACTTATTACTTATATTATTATCAATATAACATGCATTATTACCCATATAATGGAGTTATTATCGCTAGAACTGTAATAATTATACTTATTACTTATATTACTATCAATATAACATGCATTATTACCCATATAATGCAGTTATTATCGACAGAAGTATAATAGATATACTTATTACTTTTATTATTATCAATATAACAGGCACTCTAAGCCATATTTTACTAGTATTATCGCTAGAACTGTAATAATTATACTTATTACTTATATTATTAGCAACATAACGTGCATTATTACCCATATTATGCAGTTATTATCGCTAGAACTGTAATAATTATACTTATTACTTATATTATTATCAATATAACATGCATTATTACCCATATAATGGAGTTATTATCGCTAGAACTGTAATAATTATACTTATTACTTATATTACTATCAATATAACATGCATTATTACCCATATAATGCAGTTATTATCGACAGAAGTATAATAGATAAACTTATTACTTTTATTATTATCAATATAACAGCCACTCTAAGCCATATTTTACTAGTATTATCGCTAGAACTGTAATAATTATACTTATTACTTATATTATCAGCAATATAACGTGCATTATTACCCATATAATGCAGTTATTATCGCTAGAACTGTAATAATTATACTTATTACTAATATTATTATCAATATAACATGCATTATTACCCATATTATGCAATTATTATCGCTAGAACTATAATAAATATACGTATTACTTTTATTATCATGAATATAACATGCATTATTACCCATATTATGCAGTTATTATCGATAGAACTGTAATAAATATACTTATTACTTTTATTATTATCAATATAACATGCACTATTAGCCATATTGTACTATTATTATCGCTAGAACTATAATAATTATATATATTGCTCCCGATATTATCGATATAACAAGCATTATTACCCCTATAATGCAGTTATTATCGCTAGAACTGTAATAATTATACTTATTACTCATATTATTATCAATATAACATGCATTATTACGCATATTATGCAGTTATAATCGCTAGAACTATAATAAATATACTTAGTACTTTTATTGTCATCAATATAACATGCATTATTACCCATATTATGCAGTTATTATCCATAGAACTGTAATAAATATACTTATTACTTTTATTATTATCAATATAGCATGCACTATTAACCATATTTTACTATTATTATCGCTAGAACTATAATAAATATACTTATTACTTTTATTATCATCAATATAACATGCATTATTACCCATATTATGCAGTTATTATCGATAGAACTATAATAAATATACTTATTACTTTTATTATTATCAATATAACATGCTCTATTAGCCATATTTTACTATTATTATCGCTAGAACTATAATAATTATACTTATTACTCCCAATATTATCAATAAAGCATGCATTATTACCCCTATAATGCAGTTATTATCGCTAGAACTGTAATAATTATACTTATTACTTATATTATTATCAATATAACATGCATTATTACGCATATTATGCAGTTATAATCGCTAGAACTATAATAAATATACTTAGTACTTCTATTATCATCAATATAACATGCATTATTACCCATATTATGCAGTTATTATCGATAGAACTGTAATAAATATACTTATTACTTTTATTATTATCAATATAGCATGCTCTATTAGCCATATTTTACTATTATTATCGCTAGAACTATAATAATTGTACTTATTACTCCCAATATTATCAATATAACATGCATTATTACCCCTATAATGCAGTTATTATCGCTAGAACTGTAATAATTATACTTATTACTTATATTATTATCAATATAACATGCATTATTACCCATATTATGCAGTTATTATCGCTAGAACTATAATAATTATACTTATTGCTCCCGATATTATCGATATAACATGCATTATTACCCCTATAATGCAGTTATTATCGCTAGAACTGTAATAATTATACTTATTACTTATATTATTATCAATATAACATGCATTATTACGAATATTATGCAGTTATAATCGCTAGAACTATAATAAATATACTTAGTACTTTTATTGTCATCAATATAACATGCATTATTACCCATATTATGCAGTTATTATCGATAGAACTATAATAAATATACTTATTACTTTTATTATTATCAATATAACATGCACTATTAGCCATATTGTACTATTATTATCGCTAGAACTATAATAATTGTACTTATTGCACCCGATATTATCAATATAACATGCATTATTACCCATATAATGCAGTTATTATCGCTAGAACTGTAATAATTATACTTATTACTTATATTATTATCAATATAACATAGATTATTACCCATATTATGCAGTTATTATCGCTAGAACTATTATAAATATACGTATTACTTTTATTATCATCAATATAACATGCATTATTACCCATATTATGCAGTTATTATCGATAGAACTATAATAAATATACTTATTACTTTTATTATTATCAATATAACATGCGCTATTAGCCATATTGTACTATTATTATCGCTAGAACTATAATAATTGTACTTATTGCACCCGATATTATCAATATAACATGCATTATTACCCATATAATGCAGTTATTATCGCTAGAACTGTAATAATTATACTTATTACTTATATTATTATCAATATAACATGTATTATTACCCATATTATGCAGTTATTATCGCTAGAACTATAATAAATATACGTATTACTTTTATTATCATCAATATAACATGCATTATTACCCATATTATGCAGTTATTATCGATAGAACTGTAATAAATATACTTATTACTTTTATTATTATCAATATAACATGCACTATTAGCCATATTGTACTATTATTATCGCTAGAACTATAATAATTGTACTTATTGCAACCGATATTATCAATACAACATGCATTATTACCCATATAATGCAGTTATTATCGCTAGAACTGTAATAATTATACTTATTACTTATATTATTATCAATATAACATGCATTATTACCCATATTATGCAGTTATTATCGCTAGAACTATAATAAATATACGTATTACTTTTATTATCATCAATATAACATGCATTATTACCCATATTATGCAGTTATTATCGATAGAACTGTAATAAATATACTTATTGCTTTTATTATTATCAATATAGCATGCACTATTAGCCATATTTTACTATTATTATCGCTAGAACTATAATAATTATACTTATTACTCCCAATATTATCAATATAGCATGCATTATGACCTCTATAATGCAGTTATTATCGCTAGAACTGTAATAATTATACTTATTACTTATATTATTATCAATATAACATGCATTATTACGCATATTATGCAGTTATAATCGCTAGAACTATAATAAATATACTTAGTACTTTTATTATCATCAATATAACATGCATTATTACCCATATTATGCAGTTATTATCGATAGAACTGTAATAAATATACTTATTACTTTTATTATTCTCAATATAACATGCACTGTTAGCCATATTTTACTATTATTATCGCTAGAACTATAATAATTATACTTATTGCTCCCGATATTATCGATATAACATGCATTATTACCCCTATAATGCAGTTATTATCGCTAGAACTGTAATAATTATACTTATTACTTATATTATTATCAATGTAACATGCATTATTACCCATATTATGCAGTTATTATCGCTAGAACTATAATAATTATACTTATTGCTCCCGATATTATCGATATAACATGCATTATTACCCCTATAATGCAGTTATTATCGCTAGAACTGTAATAATTATACTTATTACTTATATTATTATCAATATAACATGCATTATTACGAATATTATGCAGTTATAATCGCTAGAACTATAATAAATATACTTAGTACTTTTATTGTCATCAATATAACATACATTATTACCCATATTATGCAGTTATTATCGATAGAACTATAATAAATATACTTATTACTTTTATTATTATCAATATAACATGCACTATTAGCCATATTGTACTATTATTATCGCTAGAACTATAATAATTGTACTTATTGCACCCGATATTATCAATATAACATGCATTATTACCCATATAATGCAGTTATTATCGCTAGAACTGTAATAATTATACATATTACTTATATTATTATCAATATAACATGCATTATTACCCATATAATGGAGTTATTATCGCTAGAACTGTAATAATTATACTTATTACTTATATTACTATCAATATAACATGCATTATTACCCATATAATGCAGTTATTATCGACAGAAGTATAATAGATAAACTTATTACTTTTATTATTATCAATATAACAGCCACTCTAAGCCATATTTTACTAGTATTATCGCTAGAACTGTAATAATTATACTTATTACTTATATTATCAGCAATATAACGTGCATTATTACCCATATAATGCAGTTATTATCGCTAGAACTGTAATAATTATACTTATTACTTATACTATTATCAATATAACATGCATTATTACCCATATTATGCAATTATTATCGCTAGAACTATAATAAATATACGTATTACTTTTATTATCATCAATATAACATGCATTATTACCCATATTATGCAGTTATTATCGATAGAACTGTAATAAATATACTTATTACTTTTATTATTATCAATATAACATGCACTATTAGCCATATTGTACTATTATTATCGCTAGAACTATAATAATTATATATATTGCTCCCGATATTATCGATATAACAAGCATTATTACCCCTATAATGCAGTTATTATCGCTAGAACTGTAATAATTATACTTATTACTCATATTATTATCAATATAACATGCATTATTACGCATATTATGCAGTTATAATCGCTAGAACTATAATAAATATACTTAGTACTTTTATTGTCATCAATATAACATGCATTATTACCCATATTATGCACTTATTATCCATAGAACTGTAATATATATACTTATTACTTTTATTATTATCAATATAGCATGCACTATTAGCCATATTTTACTATTATTATCGCTAGAACTATAATAAATATACTTATTACTTTTATTATCATCAATATAACATGCATTATTACCCATATTATGCAGTTATTATCGATAGAACTATAATAAATATACTTATTACTTTTATTATTATCAATATAACATGCTCTATTAGCCATATTTTACTATTATTATCGCTAGAACTATAATAATTATACTTATTACTCCCAATATTATCAATAAAGCATGTATTATTACCCCTATAATGCAGTTATTATCGCTAGAACTGTAATAATTATACTTATTACTTATATTATTATCAATATAACATGCATTATTACGCATATTATGCAGTTATAATCGCTAGAACTATAATAAATATACTTAGTACTTCTATTATCATCAATATAACATGCATTATTACCCATATTATGCAGTTATTATCGATAGAACTGTAATAAATATACTTATTACTTTTATTATTATCAATATAGCATGCTCTATTAGCCATATTTTACTATTATTATCGCTAGAACTATAATAATTATACTTATTACTCCCAATATTATCAATAAAGCATGCATTATTACCCCTATAATGCAGTTATTATCGCTAGAACTGTAATAATTATACTTATTACTTATATTATTATCAATATAACATGCATTATTACGCATATTATGCAGTTATAATCGCTAGAACTATAATAAATATACTTAGTACTTCTATTATCATCAATATAACATGCATTATTACCCATATTATGCAGTTATTATCGATAGAACTGTAATAAATATACTTATTACTTTTATTATTATCAATATAGCATGCACTATTAGCCATATTTTACTATTATTATCGCTAGAACTATAATAATTATACTTATTACGCCCAATATTATCAATATAGCATGCATTATTACCCCTATAATGCAGTTATTATCGCTAGAACTGTAATAATTATACTTATTACTTATATTATTATCAATATAACATGCATTATTACGCATATTATGCAGTTATAATCGCTAGAACTATAATAAATATACTTAGTACTTTTATTATCATCAATATAACATGCATTATTACCCATATTATGCAGTTATTATCGATAGAACTGTAATAAATATACTTATTACTTTTATTATTATCAATATAACATGCACTGTTAGCCATATTTTACTATTATTATCGCTAGAACTATAATAATTGTACTTATTACTCCCAATATTATCAATATAACATGCATTATTACCCCTATAATGCAGTTATTATCGCTAGAACTGTAATAATTATACTTATTACTTATATTATTATCAATATAACATGCATTATTACCCATATTATGCAGTTATTATCGCTAGAACTATAATAATTATACTTATTGCTCCCGATATTATCGATATAACATGCATTATTACCCCTATAATGCAGTTATTATCGCTAGAACTGTAATAATTATACTTATTACTTATATTATTATCAATATAACATGCATTATTACGAATATTATGCAGTTATAATCGCTAGAACTATAATAAATATACTTAGTACTTTTATTGTCATCAATATAACATGCATTATTACCCATATTATGCAGTTATTATCGATAGAACTATAATAAATATACTTATTACTTTTATTATTATCAATATAACATGCACTATTAGCCATATTGTACTATTATTATCGCTAGAACTATAATAATTGTACTTATTGCACCCGATATTATCAATATAACATGCATTATTACCCATATAATGCAGTTATTATCGCTAGAACTGTAATAATTATACTTATTACTTATATTATTATCAATATAACATGCATTATTACCCATATTATGCAGTTATTATCGCTAGAACTATTATAAATATACGTATTACTTTTATTATCATCAATATAACATGCATTATTACCCATATTATGCAGTTATTATCGATAGAACTATAATAAATATACTTATTACTTTTATTATTATCAATATAACATGCGCTATTAGCCATATTGTACTATTATTATCGCTAGAACTATAATAATTGTACTTATTGCACCCGATATTATCAATATAACATGCATTATTACCCATATAATGCAGTTATTATCGCTAGAACTGTAATAATTATACTTATTACTTATATTATTATCAATATAACATGTATTATTACCCATATTATGCAGTTATTATCGCTAGAACTATAATAAATATACGTATTACTTTTATTATCATCAATATAACATGCATTATTACCCATATTATGCAGTTATTATCGATAGAACTGTAATAAATATACTTATTACTTTTATTATTATCAATATAACATGCACTATTAGCCATATTGTACTATTATTATCGCTAGAACTATAATAATTGTACTTATTGCACCCGATATTATCAATATAACATGCATTATTACCCATATAATGCAGTTATTATCGCTAGTACTGTAATAATTATACTTATTACTTATATTATTATCAATATAACATGCATTATTACCCATATTATGCAGTTATTACCGCTAGAACTATAATAAATATACGTATTACTTTTATTATCATCAATATAACATGCATTATTACCCATATTATGCAGTTATTATCGATAGAACTGTAATAAATATACTTATTGCTTTTATTATTATCAATATAGCATGCACTATTAGCCATATTTTACTATTATTATCGCTAGAACTATAATAATTATACTTATTACTCCCAATGTTATCAATATAGCATGCATTATGACCTCTATAATGCAGTTATTATCGCTAGAACTGTAATAATTATACTTATTACTTATATTATTATCAATATAACATGCATTATTACGCATATTATGCAGTTATAATCGCTAGAACTATAATAAATATACTTAGTACTTTTATTATCATCAATATAACATGCATTATTACCCATATTATGCAGTTATTATCGATAGAACTGTAATAAATATACTTATTACTTTTATTATTCTCAATATAACATGCACTGTTAGCCATATTTTACTATTATTATCGCTAGAACTATAATAATTATACTTATTGCTCCCGATATTATCGATATAACATGCATTATTACCCCTATAATGCAGTTATTATCGCTAGAACTGTAATAATTATACTTATTACTTATATTATTATCAATGTAACATGCATTATTACCCATATTATGCAGTTATTATCGCTAGAACTATAATAATTATACTTATTGCTCCCGATATTATCGATATAACATGCATTATTACCCCTATAATGCAGTTATTATCGCTAGAACTGTAATAATTATACTTATTACTTATATTATTATCAATATAACATGCATTATTACGAATATTATGCAGTTATAATCGCTAGAACTATAATAAATATACTTAGTACTTTTATTGTCATCAATATAACATACATTATTACCCATATTATGCAGTTATTATCGATAGAACTATAATAAATATACTTATTACTTTTATTATTATCAATATAACATGCACTATTAGCCATATTGTACTATTATTATCGCTAGAACTATAATAATTGTACTTATTGCACCCGATATTATCAATATAACATGCATTATTACCCATATAATGCAGTTATTATCGCTAGAACTGTAATAATTATACTTATTACTTATATTATTATCAATATAACATGCATTATTACCCATATAATGGAGTTATTATCGCTAGAACTGTAATAATTATACTTATTACTTATATTACTATCAATATAACATGCATTATTACCCATATAATGCAGTTATTATCGACAGAAGTATAATCGATATACTTATTACTTTTATTATTATCAATATAACAGGCACTCTAAGCCATATTTTACTAGTATTATCGCTAGAACTGTAATAATTATACTTATTACTTATATTATCAGCAATATAACGTGCATTATTACCCATATAATGCAGTTATTATCGCTAGAACTGTAATAATTATACTTATTACTTATATTATTATCAATATAACATGCATTATTACCCATATTATGCAGTTATTATCGCTAGAACTATAATAAATATACGTATTACTTTTATTATCATCAATATAACATGCATTATTACCCATATTATGCAGTTATTATCGATAGAACTGTAATAAATATACTTATTACTTTTATTATTATCAATATAACATGCACTATTAGCCATATTGTACTATTATTATCGCTAGAACTATAATAATTGTACTTATTGCACCCGATATTATCAATATAACATGCATTATTACCCATATAATGCAGTTATTATCGCTAGAACTGTAATAATTATACTTATTACTTATATTATTATCAATATAACATGCATTATTACCCATATTATGCAGTTATTATCGCTAGAACTATAATAAATATACGTATTACTTTTATTATCATCAATATAACATGCATTATTACCCATATTATGCAGTTATTATCGATAGAACTATAATAAATATACGTATTACTTTTATTATCATCAATATAACATGCATTATTACCCATATTATGCAGTTATTATCGATAGAACTGTAATAAATATACTTATTACTTTCATTATTATCAATATAACATGCACTATTAGCCATATTGTACTATTATTATCGCTAGAACTATAATAATTGTACTTATTGCACCCGATATTATCAATATAACATGCATTATTACCCATATAATGCAGTTATTATCGCTAGAACTGTAATAATTATACTTATTACTTATATTATTATCAATATAACATGCATTATTACCCATATTATGCAGTTATTATCGCTAGAACTATAATAAATATACGTATTACTTTTATTGTCATCAATATAACATGCATTATTACCCATATTATGCAGTTATTATCGATAGAACTGTAATAAATATACTTATTGCTTTTATTATTATCAATATAGCATGCACTATTAGCCATATTTTACTATTATTATCGCTAGAACTATAATAATTATACTTATTACTCCCAATATTATCAATATAGCATGCATTATGACCTCTATAATGCAGTTATTATCGCTAGAACTGTAATAATTATACTTATTACTTATATTATTATCAATATAACATGCATTATTACGCATATTATGCAGTTATAATCGCTAGAACTATAATAAATATACTTAGTACTTTTATTATCATCAATATAACATGCATTATTACCCATATTATGCAGTTATTATCGATAGAACTGTAATAAATATACTTATTACTTTTATTATTCTCAATATAACATGCACTGTTAGCCATATTTTACTATTATTATCGCTAGAACTATAATAATTATACTTATTGCTCCCGATATTATCGATATAACATGCATTATTACCCCTATAATGCAGTTATTATCGCTAGAACTGTAATAATTATACTTATTACTTATATTATTATCAATGTAACATGCATTATTACCCATATTATGCAGTTATTATCGCTAGAACTATAATAATTATACTTATTGCTCCCGATATTATCGATATAACATGCATTATTACCCCTATAATGCAGTTATTATCGCTAGAACTGTAATAATTATACTTATTACTTATATTATTATCAATATAACATGCATTATTACGAATATTATGCAGTTATAATCGCTAGAACTATAATAAATATACATAGTACTTTTATTGTCATCAATATAACATACATTATTACCCATATTATGCAGTTATTATCGATAGAACTATAATAAATATACTTATTACTTTTATTATTATCAATATAACATGCACTATTAGCCATATTGTACTATTATTATCGCTAGAACTATAATAATTGTACTTATTGCACCCGATATTATCAATATAACATGCATTATTACCCATATAATGCAGTTATTATCGCTAGAACTGTAATAATTATACTTATTACTTATATTATTATCAATATAACATGCATTATTACCCATATAATGGAGTTATTATCGCTAGAACTGTAATAATTATACTTATTACTTATATTACTATCAATATAACATGCATTATTACCCATATAATGCAGTTATTATCGACAGAAGTATAATCGATATACTTATTACTTTTATTATTATCAATATAACAGGCACTCTAAGCCATATTTTACTAGTATTATCGCTAGAACTGTAATAATTATACTTATTACTTATATTATCAGCAATATAACGTGCATTATTACCCATATAATGCAGTTATTATCGCTAGAACTGTAATAATTATACTTATTACTTATATTATTATCAATATAACATGCATTATTACCCATATTATGCAGTTATTATCGCTAGAACTATAATAAATATACGTATTACTTTTATTATCATCAATATAACATGCATTATTACCCATATTATGCAGTTCTTATCGATAGAACTATAATAAATATACTTATTACTTTTATTATAATCAATATAACATGCACTATTAGCCATATTGTACTATTATTATCGCTAGAACTATAATAATTATACTTATTACTCCCGATATTATCAATATAACATGCATTATTACCCATATAATGCAGTTATTATCGCTAGAACTGTAATAATTATACTTATTACTTATATTATTATCAATATAACATGCATTATTACGCATATTATGCAGTTATAATCGGTAGAACTATAATAAATATACTTAGTACTTTTATTATCATCAATATAACATGCATTATTACCCATATTATGCAGTTATTATCGATAGAACTATAATAAATATACTTATTACTTTTATTATTATCAATATAACATGCACTATTAGCCATATTGTACTATTATTATCGCTAGAACTATAATAATTGTACTTATTGCACCCGATATTATCAATATAACATGCATTAATACCCATATAATGCAGTTATTATCGCTAGAACTGTAATAACTATACTTATTACTTATATTATTAGCAATATAACGTGCATTATTACCCATATTATGCAGTTATTATCGCTAGAACTGTAATAATTATACTTATTACTTATATTATTATCAATATAACATGCATTATTACCCATATAATGGAGTTATTATCGCTAGAACTGTAATAATTATACTTATTACTTATATTATTCTCAATATAACATGCATTATTACCCATATAATGCAGTTATTATCGCTAGAACTGTAATAATTATACTTATTACTTATATTATTATCAATATAACATGCATTATTACGCATATTATGCAGTTATAATCGCTAGAACTATAATAAATATACTTAGCACTTTTATTATCATCAATATAACATGCATTATTACCCATATTATGCAGTTATTATCGATAGAACAGTAATAAATATACTTATTACTTTTATTATTATCAATATAACATGCACTATTAGCCATATTGTACTATTATTATCGCTAGAACTATAATAATTATACTTATTACTCCCGATATTATCAATATAACATGCATTATTACCCATATAATGCAGTTATTATCGCTAGAACTGTAAAAATTATACTTATTACTTATATTATCAGCCATATAACGTGCATTATTACCCATATAATGCAGTTCTTATCGCTAGAACTGTAATAATTATACTTATTACTTATATTATTATCAATATAACATGCATTATTACCCATATTATGCAGTTATTATCGCTAGAACTGTAATAATTATACTTATTACTTATATTATTATCAATATAACATGCATTATTACCCATATAATGGAGTTATTAATGCTAGAACTGTAATAATTATACTTATTACTTATATTATTATCAATATAACATGCATTATTACCCATATTATGCAATTATTATCGCTAGAACTATAATAAATATACGTATTACTTTTATTATCATCAATATAACATGCATTATTACCCATATTATGCAGTTATTATCGATAGAACTGTAATAAATATACTTATTGCTTTTATTATTATCAATATAGCATGCACTATTAGCCATATTTTACTATTATTATCGCTAGAACTATAATAATTATACTTATTACTCCCAATATTATCAATATAGCATGCATTATTACCCCTATAATGCAGTTATTATCGCTAGAACTGTAATAATTATACTTATTACTTATATTATTATCAATATAACATGCATTATTACGCATATTATGCAGTTATAATCGCTAGAACTATAATAAATATACTTAGTACCTTTATTATCATCAATATAACATGCATTGTTACCCATATTATGCAGTTATTATCGATAGAACTGTAATAAATATACTTATTACTTTTATTAGTATCAATATAACATGCACTGTTAGCCATATTTTACTATTATTATCGCTAGAACTATAATAATTATACTTATTACTCCCGATATTATCAATATAACATCCATTATTACCTATATAATGCAGTTAGTATCGCTAGAACTGTAATAATTATACTTATTACTTATACTATTATCAATATAACATGCATTATTACCCACATAATGGAGTTATTATCGCTAGAACTGTAATAATTATACTTATTACTTATATTATTATCAAAATAACATGCATTATTACCCATATAATGCAGTTATTATCGCTAGAACTATAATAAATATACTTATTACTTTTATTATCATCAATATAACATGCATTATTACCCATATTATGCAGTTATTATCGATAGAACTATAATAAATATACTTATTACTTTTATTATTATCAATATAACATGCTCTATTAGCCATATTTTACTATTATTATCGCTAGAACTATAATAATTATACTTATTACTCCCAATATTATCAATATAGCATGCATTATTACCCCTATAATGCAGTTATTATCGCTAGAACTGTAATAATTATACTTATTACTTATATTATTATCAATATAACATGCATTATTACGCATATTATGCAGTTATAATCGCTAGAACTATAATAAATATACTTAGCACTTTTATTATCATCAATATAACATGCATTATTACCCATATTATGCAGTTATTATCGATAGAACTGTAATAAATATACTTATTACTTTTATTATTATCAATATAACATGCACTGTTAGCCATATTTTACTATTATTATCGCTAGAACTATAATAATTATAGTTATTACTCCCAATATTATCAATATAACATGCATTATTACCCCTATAATGCAGTTATTATTGCTAGAACTGTAATAATTATACTTATTACTTATATTATTATCAATATAACATGCATTATTACCCATATTATGCAGTTATTATCGCTAGAACTATAATAATTATACTTATTGCTCCCGATATTATCGATATAACATGCATTATTACCCCTATAATGCAGTTATTATCGCTAGAACTGTAATAATTATACTTATTACTTATATTATTATCAATATAACATGCATTATTACGAATATTATGCAGTTATAATCGCTAGAACTATTATAAATATACTTAGTACTTTTATTGTCATCAATATAACATGCATTATTACCCATATTATGCAGTTATTATCGATAGAACTATAATAAATATACTTATTACTTTTATTATTATCAATATAACATGCACTATTAGCCATATTGTACTATTATTATCGCTAGAACTATAATAATTGTACTTATTGCACCCGATGTTATCAATATAACATGCATTATTACCCATATAATGCAGTTATTATCGCTAGAACTGTAATAATTATACTTATTACTTATATTATTATCAATATAACATGCATTATTACCCATATAATGGAGTTATTATCGCTAGAACTGTAATAATTATACTTATTACTTATATTACTATCAATATAACATGCATTATTACCCATATAATGCAGTTATTATCGACAGAAGTATAATAGATATACTTATTACTTTTATTATTATCAATATAACAGGCACTCTAAGCCATATTTTACTAGTATTATCGCTAGAACTGTAATAATTATACTTATTACTTATATTATTAGCAACATAACGTGCATTATTACCCATATTATGCAGTTATTATCGCTAGAACTGTAATAATTATACTTATTACTTATATTATTATCAATATAACATGCATTATTACCCATATAATGGAGTTATTATCGCTAGAACTGTAATAATTATACTTATTACTTATATTACTATCAATATAACATGCATTATTACCCATATAATGCAGTTATTATCGACAGAAGTATAATAGATAAACTTATTACTTTTATTATTATCAATATAACAGCCACTCTAAGCCATATTTTACTAGTATTATCGCTAGAACTGTAATAATTATACTTATTACTTATATTATCAGCAATATAACGTGCATTATTACCCATATAATGCAGTTATTATCGCTAGAACTGTAATAATTATACTTATTACTTATATTATTATCAATATAACATGCATTATTACCCATATTATGCAATTATTATCGCTAGAACTATAATAAATATACGTATTACTTTTATTATCATCAATATAACATGCATTATTACCCATATTATGCAGTTATTATCGATAGAACTGAAATAAGTATACTTATTACTTTTATTATTATCAATATAACATGCACTATTAGCCATATTGTACTATTATTATCGCTAGAACTATAATAATTATATATATTGCTCCCGATATTATCGATATAACAAGCATTATTACCCCTATAATGCAGTTATTATCGCTAGAACTGTAATAATTATACTTATTACTCATATTATTATCAATATAACATGCATTATTACGCATATTATGCAGTTATAATCGCTAGAACTATAATAAATATACTTAGTACTTTTATTGTCATCAATATAACATGCATTATTACCCATATTATGCAGTTATTATCCATAGAACTGTAATAAATATACTTATTACTTTTATTATTATCAATATAGCATGCACTATTAGCCATATTTTACTATTACTATCGCTAGAACTATAATAAATATACTTATTACTCCCGATATTATCAATATAACATCCATTATTACCTATATAATGCAGTTAGTATCGCTAGAACTGTAATAATTATACTTATTACTTATACTACTATCAATATAACATGCATTATTACCCACATAATGGAGTTATTATCGCTAGAACTGTAATAATTATACTTATTACTTATATTATTATCAAAATAACATGCATTATTACCCATATAATGCAGTTATTATCGCTAGAACTATAATAAATATACTTATTACTTATATTATTATCAATGTAACATGCATTATTACCCATATTATGCAGTTATTATCGCTAGAACTATAATAATTATACTTATTGCTCCCGATATTATCGATATAACATGCATTATTACCCCTATAATGCAGTTATTATCGCTAGAACTGTAATAATTATACTTATTACTTATATTATTATCAATATAACATGCATTATTACGAATATTATGCAGTTATAATCGCTAGAACTATAATAAATATACATAGTACTTTTATTGTCATCAATATAACATACATTATTACCCATATTATGCAGTTATTATCGATAGAACTATAATAAATATACTTATTACTTTTATTATTATCAATATAACATGCACTATTAGCCATATTGTACTATTATTATCGCTAGAACTATAATAATTGTACTTATTGCACCCGATATTATCAATATAACATGCATTATTACCCATATAATGCAGTTATTATCGCTAGAACTGTAATAATTATACTTATTACTTATATTATTATCAATATAACATGCATTATTACCCCCATAATGCAGTTATTATCGCTAGAACTGTAATAATTATACTTATTACTTATATTATTATTAATATAACATGCATTATTACGCATATTATGCAGTTATAATCGCTAGAACTATAATAAATATACTTAGTACTTTTATTATCATCAATATAACATGCATTATTACCCATATTATGCAGTTATTATCGATAGAACTGTAATAAATATACTTATTACTTTTATTATTATCAATATAACATGCACTGTTAGCCATATTTTACTATTATTATCGCTAGAACTATAATAATTGTACTTATTACTCCCAATATTATCAATATAACATGCATTATTACCCCTATAATGCAGTTATTATCGCTAGAACTGTAATAATTATACTTATTACTTATATTATTATCAATATAACATGCATTATTACCCATATTATGCAGTTATTATCGCTAGAACTATAATAATTATACTTATTGCTCCCGATATTATCGATATAACATGCATTATTACCCCTATAATGCAGTTATTATCGCTAGAACTGTAATAATTATACTTATTACTTATATTATTATCAATATAACATGCATTATTACGAATATTATGCAGTTATAATCGCTAGAACTATTATAAATATACTTAGTACTTTTATTGTCATCAATATAACATGCATTATTACCCATATTATGCAGTTATTATCGATAGAACTATAATAAATATACTTATTACTTTCATTATTATCAATATAACATGCACTATTAGCCATATTGTACTATTATTATCGCTAGAACTATAATAATTGTACTTATTGCACCCGATATTATCAATATAACATGCATTATTACCCATATAATGCAGTTATTATCGCTAGAACTGTAATAATTATACTTATTACTTATATTATTATCAATATAACATGCATTATTACCCATATTATGCAGTTATTATCGCTAGAACTATAATAAATATACGTATTACTTTTATTATCATCAATATAACATGCATTATTACCCATATTATGCAGTTATTATCGATAGAACTATAATAAATATACTTATAACTTTTATTATTATCAATATAACATGCGCTATTAGCCATATTGTACTATTATTATCGCTAGAACTATAATAATTGTACTTATTGCACCCGATATTATCAATATAACATGCATTATTACCCATATAATGCAGTTATTATCGCTAGAACTGTAATAATTATACTTATTACTTATATTATTATCAATATAACATGTATTATTACCCATATTATGCAGTTATTATCGCTAGAACTATAATAAATATACGTATTACTTTTATTATCATCAATATAACATGCATTATTACCCATATTATGCAGTTATTATCGATAGAACTGTAATAAATATACTTATTACTTTTATTATTATCAATATAACATGCACTATTAGCCATATTGTACTATTATTATCGCTAGAACTATAATAATTGTACTTATTGCACCCGATATTATCAATATAACATGCATTATTACCCATATAATGCAGTTATTATCGCTAGAACTGTAATAATTATACTTATTACTTATATTATTATCAATATAACATGCATTATTACCCATATTATGCAGTTATTATCGCTAGAACTATAATAAATATACGTATTACTTTTATTATCATCAATATAACATGCATTATTACCCATATTATGCAGTTATTATCGATAGAACTGTAATAAATATACTTATTGCTTTTATTATTATCAATATAGCATGCACTATTAGCCATATTTTACTATTATTATCGCTAGAACTATAATAATTATACTTATTACTCCCAATATTATCAATATAGCATGCATTATTACCCCTATAATGCAGTTATTATCGCTAGAACTGTAATAATTATACTTATTACTTATATTATTATCAATATAACATGCATTATTACGCATATTATGCAGTTATAATCGCTAGAGCTATAATAAATATACTTAGTACCTTTATTATCATCAATATAACATGCATTGTTACCCATATTATGCAGTTATTATCGATAGAACTGTAATAAATATACTTATTACTTTTATTAGTATCAATATAACATGCACTGTTAGCCATATTTTACTATTATTATCGCTAGAACTATAATAATTATACTTATTACTCCCGATATTATCAATATAACATCCATTATTACCTATATAATGCAGTTAGTATCGCTGGAACTGTAATAATTATACTTATTACTTATACTATTATCAATATAACATGCATTATTACCCACATAATGGAGTTATTATCGCTAGAACTGTAATAATTATACTTATTACTTATATTATTATCAAAATAACATGCATTATTACCCATATAATGCAGTTATTATCGCTAGAACTATAATAAATATACTTATTACTTTTATTATCATCAATATAACATGCATTATTACCCATATTATGCAGTTATTATCGATAGAACTATAATAAATATACTTATTACTTTTATTATTATCAATATAACATGCTCTATTAGCCATATTTTACTATTATTATCGCTAGAACTATAATAATTATACTTATTACTCCCAATATTATCAATATAGCATGCATTATTACCCCTATAATGCAGTTATTATCGCTAGAACTGTAATAATTATACTTATTACTTATATTATTATCAATATAACATGCATTATTACGCATATTATGCAGTTATAATCGCTAGAACTATAATAAATATACTTAGCACTTTTATTATCATCAATATAACATGCATTATTACCCATATTATGCAGTTATTATCGATAGAACTGTAATAAATATACTTATTACTTTTATTATTATCAATATAACATGCACTGTTAGCCATATTTTACTATTATTATCGCTAGAACTATAATAATTATAGTTATTACTCCCAATATTATCAATATAACATGCATTATTACCCCTATAATGCAGTTATTATTGCTAGAACTGTAATAATTATACTTATTACTTATATTATTATCAATATAACTTGCATTATTACCCATATTATGCAGTTATTATCGCTAGAACTATAATAATTATACTTATTGCTCCCGATATTATCGATATAACATGCATTATTACCCCTATAATGCAGTTATTATCGCTAGAACTGTAATAATTATACTTATTACTTATATTATTATCAATATAACATGCATTATTACGAATATTATGCAGTTATAATCGCTAGAACTATTATAAATATACTTAGTACTTTTATTGTCATCAATATAACATGCATTATTACCCATATTATGCAGTTATTATCGATAGAACTATAATAAATATACTTATTACTTTTATTATTATCAATATAACATGCACTATTAGCCATATTGTACTATTATTATCGCTAGAACTATAATAATTGTACTTATTGCACCCGATGTTATCAATATAACATGCATTATTACCCATATAATGCAGTTATTATCGCTAGAACTGTAATAATTATACTTATTACTTATATTATTATCAATATAACATGCATTATTACCCATATAATGGAGTTATTATCGCTAGAACTGTAATAATTATACTTATTACTTATATTACTATCAATATAACATGCATTATTACCCATATAATGCAGTTATTATCGACAGAAGTATAATAGATATACTTATTACTTTTATTATTATCAATATAACAGGCACTCTAAGCCATATTTTACTAGTATTATCGCTAGAACTGTAATAATTATACTTATTACTTATATTATTAGCAACATAACGTGCATTATTACCCATATTATGCAGTTATTATCGCTAGAACTGTAATAATTATACTTATTACTTATATTATTATCAATATAACATGCATTATTACCCATATAATGGAGTTATTATCGCTAGAACTGTAATAATTATACTTATTACTTATATTACTATCAATATAACGTGCATTATTACCCATATAATGCAGTTATTATCGACAGAAGTATAATAGATAAACTTATTACTTTTATTATTATCAATATAACAGCCACTCTAAGCCATATTTTACTAGTATTATCGCTAGAACTGTAATAATTATACTTATTACTTATATTATCAGCAATATAACGTGCATTATTACCCATATAATGCAGTTATTATCGCTAGAACTGTAATAATTATACTTATTACTTATATTATTATCAATATAACATGCATTATTACCCATATTATGCAATTATTATCGCTAGAACTATAATAAATATACGTATTACTTTTATTATCATCAATATAACATGCATTATTACCCATATTATGCAGTTATTATCGATAGAACTGTAATAAGTATACTTATTACTTTTATTATTATCAATATAACATGCACTATTAGCCATATTGTACTATTATTATCGCTAGAACTATAATAATTATATATATTGCTCCCGATATTATCGATATAACAAGCATTATTACCCCTATAATGCAGTTATTATCGCTAGAACTGTAATAATTATACTTATTACTCATATTATTATCAATATAACATGCATTATTACGCATATTATGCAGTTATAATCGCTAGAACTATAATAAATATACTTAGTACTTTTATTGTCATCAATATAACATGCATTATTACCCATATTATGCAGTTATTATCCATAGAACTGTAATAAATATACTTATTACTTTTATTATTATCAATATAGCATGCACTATTAGCCATATTTTACTATTACTATCGCTAGAACTATAATAAATATACTTATTACTCCCGATATTATCAATATAACATCCATTATTACCTATATAATGCAGTTAGTATCGCTAGAACTGTAATAATTATACTTATTACTTATACTACTATCAATATAACATGCATTATTACCCACATAATGGAGTTATTATCGCTAGAACTGTAATAATTATACTTATTACTTATATTATTATCAAAATAACACGCATTATTACCCATATAATGCAGTTATTATCGCTAGAACTATAATAAATATACTTATTACTTTTATTATCATCAATATAACATGCATTATTACCCATATTATGCAGTTATTATCGATAGAACTATAATAAATATACTTATTACTTTTACTATTATCAATATAACATGCTCTATTAGCCATATTTTACTATTATTATCGCTAGAACTATAATAATTATACTTATTACTCCCAATATTATCAATAAAGCATGCATTATTACCCCTATAATGCAGTTATTATCGCTAGAACTGTAATAATTATACTTATTACTTATATTATTATCAATATAACATGCATTATTACGCATATTATGCAGTTATAATCGCTAGAACTATAATAAATATACTTAGTACTTCTATTATCATCAATATAACATGCATTATTACCCATATTATGCAGTTATTATCGATAGAACTGTAATAAATATACTTATTACTTTTATTGTTATCAATATAGCATGCACTATTAGCCATATTTTACTATTATTATCGCTAGAACTATAATAATTATACTTATTACGCCCAATATTATCAATATAGCATGCATTATTACCCCCATAATGCAGTTATTATCGCTAGAACTGTAATAATTATACTTATTACTTATATTATTATCAATATAACATGCATTATTACGCATATTATGCAGTTATAATCGCTAGAACTATAATAAATATACTTAGTACTTTTATTATCATCAATATAACATGCATTATTACCCATATTATGCAGTTATTATCGATAGAACTGTAATAAATATACTTATTACTTTTATTATTATCAATATAACATGCACTGTTAGCCATATTTTACTATTATTATCGCTAGAACTATAATAATTGTACTTATTACTCCCAATATTATCAATATAACATGCATTATTACCCCTATAATGCAGTTATTATCGCTAGAACTGTAATAATTATACTTATTACTTATATTATTATCAATATAACATGCATTATTACCCATATTATGCAGTTATTATCGCTAGAACTATAATAATTATACTTATTGCTCCCGATATTATCGATATAACATGCATTATTACCCCTATAATGCAGTTATTATCGCTAGAACTGTAATAATTATACTTATTACTTATATTATTATCAATATAACATGCATTATTACGAATATTATGCAGTTATAATCGCTAGAACTATTATAAATATACTTAGTACTTTTATTGTCATCAATATAACATGCATTATTACCCATATTATGCAGTTATTATCGATAGAACTATAATAAATATACTTATTACTTTCATTATTATCAATATAACATGCACTATTAGCCATATTGTACTATTATTATCGCTAGAACTATAATAATTGTACTTATTGCACCCGATATTATCAATATAACATGCATTATTACCCATATAATGCAGTTATTATCGCTAGAACTGTAATAATTATACTTATTACTTATATTATTATCAATATAACATGCATTATTACCCATATTATGCAGTTATTATCGCTAGAACTATAATAAATATACGTATTACTTTTATTATCATCAATATAACATGCATTATTACCCATATTATGCAGTTATTATCGATAGAACTATAATAAATATACTTATAACTTTTATTATTATCAATATAACATGCGCTATTAGCCATATTGTACTATTATTATCGCTAGAACTATAATAATTGTACTTATTGCACCCGATATTATCAATATAACATGCATTATTACCCATATAATGCAGTTATTATCGCTAGAACTGTAATAATTATACTTATTACTTATATTATTATCAATATAACATGTATTATTACCCATATTATGCAGTTATTATCGCTAGAACTGTAATAAATATACGTATTACTTTTATTATCATCAATATAACATGCATTATTACCCATATTATGCAGTTATTATCGATAGAACTGTAATAAATATACTTATTGCTTTTATTATTATCAATATAGCATGCACTATTATACCATATTTTACTATTATTATCGCTAGAACTATAATAATTATACTTATTACTCCCAATATTATCAATATAGCATGCATTATTACCCCTATAATGCAGTTATTATCGCTAGAACTGTAATAATTATACTTATTACTTATATTATTATCAATATAACATGCATTATTACGACTATTATGCAGTTATAATCGCTAGAACTATAATAAATATGCTTAGTACTTTTATTATCATCAATATAACATGCATTATTACCCATATTATGCAGTTATTATCGATAGAACTGTAATAAATATACTTATTACTTTTATTATTCTCAATATAACATGCACTGTTAGCCATATTTTACTATTATTATCGCTAGAACTATAATAATTATACTTATTGCTCCCGATATTATCGATATAACATGCATTATTACCCCTATAATGCAGTTATTATCGCTAGAACTGTAATAATTATACTTATTACTTATATTATTATCAATGTAACATGCATTATTACCCATATTATGCAGTTATTATCGCTAGAACTATAATAATTATACATATTGCTCCCGATATTATCGATATAACATGCATTATTACCCCTATAATGCAGTTATTATCGCTAGAACTGTAATAAATATACTTATTACTTTTATTATTATCAATATAACATGCACTATTAGCCATATTGTACTATTATTATCGCTAGAACTATAATAATTATACTTATTACTCCCAATATTATCAATATAACATGCATTATTACCCCTATTATGCAGTTATTATCGCTAGAACTGTAATAATTATACTTATTACTTACATTATTAGCAATATAACGTGCATCATTTCCCATATAATGCAGTTCTTATCGCTAGAACTGTAATAATTATACGTATTACTTATATTATTATCAATATAACATGCATTATTACCCATATTATGCAGTTATTATCTCTAGAACTATAATAAATATACTTATTACTTTTATTATTATCAATATAACATGCGCTATTAGCCATATTGTACTATTATTATCGCTAGAACTATAATAATTGTACTTATTGCACCCGATATTATCAATATAACATGCATTATTACCCATATAATGCAGTTATTATCGCTAGAACTGTAATAATTATACTTATTACTTATATTATTATCAATATAACATGCATTATTACCCATATTATGCAGTTATTATCGCTAGAACTATAATAAATATACGTATTACTTTTATTATCATCAATATAACATGTATTATTACCCATATTATGCAGTTATTATCGCTAGAACTATAATAAATATACGTATTACTTTTATTATCATCAATATAACATGCATTATTACCCATATTATGCAGTTATTATCGATAGAACTGTAATAAATATACTTATTACTTTTATTATTATCAATATAACATGCACTATTAGCCATATTGTACTATTATTATCGCTAGAACTATAATAATTGTACTTATTGCACCCGATATTATCAATATAACATGCATTATTACCCCTATAATGCAGTTATTATCGCTAGAACTGTAATAATTATACTTATTACTTATATTATTATCAATATAACATGCATTATTACGCATATTATGCAGTTATAATCGCTAGAACTATAATAAATATACTTAGTACTTTTATTATCATCAATATAACATGCATTATTACCCATATTATGCAGTTATTATCGATAGAACTGTAATAAATATACTTATTACTTTTATTATTCTCAATATAACATGCACTGTTAGCCATATTTTACTATTATTATCGCTAGAACTATAATAATTATACTTATTGCTCCCGATATTATCGATATAACATGCATTATTACCCCTATAATGCAGTTATTATCGCTAGAACTGTAATAATTATACTTATTACTTATATTATTATCAATGTAACATGCATTATTACCCATATTATGCAGTTATTATCGCTAGAACTATAATAATTATACTTATTGCTCCCGATATTATCGATATAACATGCATTATTACCCCTATAATGCAGTTATTATCGCTAGAACTGTAATAATTATACTTATTACTTATATTATTATCAATATAACATGCATTATTACGAATATTATGCAGTTATAATCGCTAGAACTATAATAAATATACTTAGTACTTTTATTGTCATCAATATAACATACATTATTACCCATATTATGCAGTTATTATCGATAGAACTATAATAAATATACTTATTACTTTTATTATTATCAATATAACATGCACTATTAGCCATATTGTACTATTATTATCGCTAGAACTATAATAATTGTACTTATTGCACCCGATATTATCAATATAACATGCATTATTACCCATATAATGCAGTTATTATCGCTAGAACTATAATAAATATACGTATTACTTTTATTATCATCAATATAACATGCATTATTACCCATATTATGCAGTTCTTATCGATAGAACTATAATAAATATACTTATTACTTTTATTATTATCAATATAACATGCACTTTTAGCCATATTGTACTGTTGATATCGCTAGAACTATAATAATTATACTTATTGCACACGATATTATCCATATAACATGCATTATTACCCATATAATGGAGTTATTATCGCTAGAACTGTAATAATTATACTTATTACTTATATTACTATCAATATAACATGCATTATTACCCATATAATGCAGTTATTATCGACAGAAGTATAATCGATATACTTATTACTTTTATTATTATCAATATAACAGGCACTCTAAGCCATATTTTACTAGTATTATCGCTAGAACTGTAATAATTATACTTCTTACTTATATTATCAGCAATATAACGTGCATTATTACCCATATAATGCAGTTATTATCGCTAGAACTGTAATAATTATACTTATTACTTATATTATTATCAATATAACATGCATTATTACCCATATTATGCAGTTATTATCGCTAGAACTATAATAAATATACGTATTACTTTTATTATCATCAATATAACATGCATTCTTACCCATATTATGCAGTTCTTATCGATAGAACTATAATAAATATACTTATTGCTTTTATTATAATCAATATAACATGCACTATTAGCCATATTGTACTATTATTATCGCTAGAACTATAATAATTATACTTATTACTCCCGATATTATCAATATAACATGCATTATTACCCATATAATGCAGTTATTATCGCTAGAACTGTAATAATTATACTTATTACTTATATTATTATCAATATAACATGCATTATTACGCATATTATGCAGTTATAATCGCTAGAACTATAATAAATATACTTAGTACTTTTATTATCATCAATATAACATGCATTATTACCCATATTATGCAGTTATTATCGATAGAACTGTAATAAATATACTTATTGCTTTTATTATTATCAATATAGCATGCACTATTAGCCATATTTTACTATTATTATCGCTAGAACTATAATAATTATACTTATTACTCCCAATATTATCAATATAACATGCATTATTACCCCTATTATGCAGTTATTATCGCTAGAACTGTAATAATTATACTTATTACTTACATTATTAGCAATATAACGTGCATCATTTCCCATATAATGCAGTTCTTATCGCTAGAACTGTAATAATTATACGTATTACTTATATTATTATCAATATAACATGCATTATTACCCATATTATGCAGTTATTATCTCTAGAACTATAATAAATATACTTATTACTTTTATTATTATCAATATAACATGCGCTATTAGCCATATTGTACTATTATTATCGCTAGAACTATAATAATTGTACTTATTGCACCCGATATTATCAATATAACATGCATTATTACCCATATAATGCAGTTATTATCGCTAGAACTGTAATAATTATACTTATTACTTATATTATTATCAATATAACATGCATTATTACCCATATTATGCAGTTATTATCGCTAGAACTATAATAAATATACGTATTACTTTTATTATCATCAATATAACATGCATTATTACCCATATTATGCAGTTATTATCGATAGAACTATAATAAATATACTTATTACTTTTATTATTATCAATATAACATGCGCTATTAGCCATATTGTACTATTATTATCGCTAGAACTATAATAATTGTACTTATTGCACCCGATATTATCAATATAACATGCATTATTACCCATATAATGCAGTTATTATCGCTAGAACTGTAATAATTATACTTATTACTTATATTATTATCAATATAACATGTATTATTACCCATATTATGCAGTTATTATCGCTAGAACTATAATAAATATACGTATTACTTTTATTATCATCAATATAACATGCATTATTACCCATATTATGCAGTTATTATCGATAGAACTGTAATAAATATACTTATTACTTTTATTATTATCAATATAACATGCACTATTAGCCATATTGTACTATTATTATCGCTAGAACTATAATAATTGTACTTATTGCACCCGATATTATCAATATAACATGCATTATTACCCATATAATGCAGTTATTATCGCTAGAACTGTAATAATTATACTTATTACTTATATTATTATCAATATAACATGCATTATTACCCATATTATGCAGTTATTATCGCTAGAACTATAATAAATATACGTATTACTTTTATTATCATCAATATAACATGCATTATTACCCATATTATGCAGTTATTATCGATAGAACTGTAATAAATATACTTATTGCTTTTATTATTATCAATATAGCATGCACTATTAGCCATATTTTACTATTATTATCGCTAGAACTATAATAATTATACTTATTACTCCCAATATTATCAATATAGCATGCATTATTACCCATATAATGGAGTTATTATCGCTAGAACTGTAATAATTATACTTATTACTTATATTACTATCAATATAACATGCATTATTACCCGTATAATGCAGTTATTATCGACAGAAGTATAATCGATATACTTATTACTTTTATTATTATCAATATAACAGGCACTCTAAGCCATATTTTACTAGTATTATCGCTAGAACTGTAATAATTATACTTCTTACTTATATTATCAGCAATATAACGTGCATTATTACCCATATAATGCAGTTATTATCGCTAGAACTGTAATAATTATACTTATTACTTATATTATTATCAATATAACATGCATTATTACCCATATTATGCAGTTATTATCGCTAGAACTATAATAAATATACGTATTACTTTTATTATCATCAATATAACATGCATTATTACCCATATTATGCAGTTCTTATCGATAGAACTATAATAAATATACTTATTGCTTTTATTATAATCAATATAACATGCACTATTAGCCATATTGTACTATTATTATCGCTAGAACTATAATAATTATACTTATTACTCCCGATATTATCAATATAACATGCATTATTACCCATATAATGCAGTTATTATCGCTAGAACTGTAATAATTATACTTATTACTTATATTATTATCAATATAACATGCATTATTACGCATATTATGCAGTTATAATCGCTAGAACTATAATAAATATACTTAGTACTTTTATTATCATCAATATAACATGCATTATTACCCATATTATGCAGTTATTATCGATAGAACTATAATAAATATACTTATTACTTTTATTATTATCAATATAACATGCACTATTAGCCATATTGTACTATTATTATCGCTAGAACTATAATAATTGTACTTATTGCACCCGATATTATCAATATAACATGCATTAATACCCATATAATGCAGTTATTATCGCTAGAACTGTAATAATTATACTTATTACTTATATTATTAGCAATATAACGTGCATTATTACCCATATTATGCAGTTATTATCGCTAGAACTGTAATAATTATACTTATTACTTATATTATTATCAATATAACATGCATTATTACCCATATAATGGAGTTATTATCGCTAGAACTGTAATAATTATACTTATTACTTATATTATTCTCAATATAACATGCATTAATACCCATATAATGCAGTTATTATCGCTAGAACTGTAATAATTATACTTATTACTTATATTATTAGCAATATAACGTGCATTATTACCCATATTATGCAGTTATTATCGCTAGAACTGTAATAATTATACTTATTACTTATATTATTATCAATATAACATGCATTATTACGCATATTATGCAGTTATAATCGCTAGAACTATAATAAATATACTTAGTACTTTTATTATCATCAATATAACATGCATTATTACCCATATTATGCAGTTATTATCGCTAGAACTATAATAATTATACTTATTGCTCCCGATATTATCGATATAACATGCATTATTACCCCTATAATGCAGTTATTATCGCTAGAACTGTAATAATTATACTTATTACTTATATTATTATCAATATAACATGCATTATTACGAATATTATGCAGTTATAATCGCTAGAACTATAATAAATATACTTAGTACTTTTATTGTCATCAATATAACATACATTATTACCCATATTATGCAGTTATTATCGATAGAACTATAATAAATATACTTATTACTTTTATTATTATCAATATAACATGCACTATTAGCCATATTGTACTATTATTATCGCTAGAACTATAATAATTGTACTTATTGCACCCGATATTATCAATATAACATGCATTATTACCCATATAATGCAGTTATTATCGCTAGAACTATAATAAATATACGTATTACTTTTATTATCATCAATATAACATGCATTATTACCCATATTATGCAGTTCTTATCGATAGAACTATAATAAATATACTTATTACTTTTATTATTATCAATATAACATGCACTTTTAGCCATATTGTACTGTTGATATCGCTAGAACTATAATAATTATACTTATTGCACACGATATTATCCATATAACATGCATTATTACCCATATAATGGAGTTATTATCGCTAGAACTGTAATAATTATACTTATTACTTATATTACTATCAATATAACATGCATTATTACCCATATAATGCAGTTATTATCGACAGAAGTATAATCGATATACTTATTACTTTTATTATTATCAATATAACAGGCACTCTAAGCCATATTTTACTAGTATTATCGCTAGAACTGTAATAATTATACTTCTTACTTATATTATCAGCAATATAACGTGCATTATTACCCATATAATGCAGTTATTATCGCTAGAACTGTAATAATTATACTTATTACTTATATTATTATCAATATAACATGCATTATTACCCATATTATGCAGTTATTATCGCTAGAACTATAATAAATATACGTATTACTTTTATTATCATCAATATAACATGCATTCTTACCCATATTATGCAGTTCTTATCGATAGAACTATAATAAATATACTTATTGCTTTTATTATAATCAATATAACATGCACTATTAGCCATATTGTACTATTATTATCGCTAGAACTATAATAATTATACTTATTACTCCCGATATTATCAATATAACATGCATTATTACCCATATAATGCAGTTATTATCGCTAGAACTGTAATAATTATACTTATTACTTATATTATTATCAATATAACATGCATTATTACGCATATTATGCAGTTATAATCGCTAGAACTATAATAAATATACTTAGTACTTTTATTATCATCAATATAACATGCATTATTACCCATATTATGCAGTTATTATCGATAGAACTGTAATAAATATACTTATTGCTTTTATTATTATCAATATAGCATGCACTATTAGCCATATTTTACTATTATTATCGCTAGAACTATAATAATTATACTTATTACTCCCAATATTATCAATATAACATGCATTATTACCCCTATTATGCAGTTATTATCGCTAGAACTGTAATAATTATACTTATTACTTACATTATTAGCAATATAACGTGCATCATTTCCCATATAATGCAGTTCTTATCGCTAGAACTGTAATAATTATACGTATTACTTATATTATTATCAATATAACATGCATTATTACCCATATTATGCAGTTATTATCTCTAGAACTATAATAAATATACTTATTACTTTTATTATTATCAATATAACATGGGCTATTAGCCATATTGTACTATTATTATCGCTAGAACTATAATAATTGTACTTATTGCACCCGATATTATCAATATAACATGCATTATTACCCATATAATGCAGTTATTATCGCTAGAACTGTAATAATTATACTTATTACTTATATTATTATCAATATAACATGCATTATTACCCATATTATGCAGTTATTATCGCTAGAACTATAATAAATATACGTATTACTTTTATTATCATCAATATAACATGCATTATTACCCATATTATGCAGTTATTATCGATAGAACTATAATAAATATACTTATTACTTTTATTATTATCAATATAACATGCGCTATTAGCCATATTGTACTATTATTATCGCTAGAACTATAATAATTGTACTTATTGCACCCGATATTATCAATATAACATGCATTATTACCCATATAAAGCAGTTATTATCGCTAGAACTGTAATAATTATACTTATTACTTATATTATTATCAATATAACATGTATTATTACCCATATTATGCAGTTATTATCGCTAGAACTATAATAAATATACGTATTACTTTTATTATCATCAATATAACATGCATTATTACCCATATTATGCAGTTATTATCGATAGAACTGTAATAAATATACTTATTACTTTTATTATTATCAATATAACATGCACTATTAGCCATATTGTACTATTATTATCGCTAGAACTATAATAATTGTACTTATTGCACCCGATATTATCAATATAACATGCATTATTACCCATATAATGCAGTTATTATCGCTAGAACTGTAATAATTATACTTATTACTTATATTATTATCAATATAACATGCATTATTACCCATATTATGCAGTTATTATCGCTAGAACTATAATAAATATACGTATTACTTTTATTATCATCAATATAACATGCATTATTACCCATATTATGCAGTTATTATCGATAGAACTGTAATAAATATACTTATTGCTTTTATTATTATCAATATAGCATGCACTATTAGCCATATTTTACTATTATTATCGCTAGAACTATAATAATTATACTTATTACTCCCAATATTATCAATATAGCATGCATTATTACCCATATAATGGAGTTATTATCGCTAGAACTGTAATAATTATACTTATTACTTATATTACTATCAATATAACATGCATTATTACCCATATAATGCAGTTATTATCGACAGAAGTATAATCGATATACTTATTACTTTTATTATTATCAATATAACAGGCACTCTAAGCCATATTTTACTAGTATTATCGCTAGAACTGTAATAATTATACTTCTTACTTATATTATCAGCAATATAACGTGCATTATTACCCATATAATGCAGTTATTATCGCTAGAACTGTAATAATTATACTTATTACTTATATTATTATCAATATAACATGCATTATTACCCATATTATGCAGTTATTATCGCTAGAACTATAATAAATATACGTATTACTTTTATTATCATCAATATAACATGCATTATTACCCATATTATGCAGTTCTTATCGATAGAACTATAATAAATATACTTATTGCTTTTATTATAATCAATATAACATGCACTATTAGCCATATTGTACTATTATTATCGCTAGAACTATAATAATTATACTTATTACTCCCGATATTATCAATATAACATGCATTATTACCCATATAATGCAGTTATTATCGCTAGAACTGTAATAATTATACTTATTACTTATATTATTATCAATATAACATGCATTATTACGCATATTATGCAGTTATAATCGCTAGAACTATAATAAATATACTTAGTACTTTTATTATCATCAATATAACATGCATTATTACCCATATTATGCAGTTATTATCGATAGAACTATAATAAATATACTTATTACTTTTATTATTATCAATATAACATGCACTATTAGCCATATTGTACTATTATTATCGCTAGAACTATAATAATTGTACTTATTGCACCCGATATTATCAATATAACATGCATTAATACCCATATAATGCAGTTATTATCGCTAGAACTGTAATAATTATACTTATTACTTATATTATTAGCAATATAACGTGCATTATTACCCATATTATGCAGTTATTATCGCTAGAACTGTAATAATTATACTTATTACTTATATTATTATCAATATAACATGCATTATTACCCATATAATGGAGTTATTATCGCTAGAACTGTAATAATTATACTTATTACTTATATTATTCTCAATATAACATGCATTATTACCCATATAATGCAGTTATTATCGCTAGAACTGTAAAAATTATACTTATTACTTATATTATCAGCCATATAACGTGCATTATTACCCATATAATGCAGTTCTTATCGCTAGAACTGTAATAATTATACTTATTACTTATATTATTATCAATATAACATGCATTATTACCCATATTATGCAGTTATTATCTCTAGAACTATAATAAATATACGTATTACTTTTATTATCATCAATATAACATGCATTATTACCCATATTATGCCGTTATTATCGATAGAACTGTAATAAATATACTTATTACTTTTATTATTATCAATATAACATGCACTATTAGCCATATTGTACTATTATTATCGCTAGAACTATAATAATTATACTTATTACTCCCAATATTATCAATATAACATGCATTATTACACCTATTATGCAGTTATTATCGCTAGAACTGTAATAATTATACTTATTACTTACATTATTAGCAATATAACGTGCATCATTTCCCATATAATGCAGTTCTTATCGCTAGAACTGTAATAATTATACGTATTACTTATATTATTATCAATATAACATGCATTATTACCCATATTATGCAGTTATTATCTCTAGAACTATAATAAATATACGTATTACTTTTATTATCATCAATATAACATGCATTATTACCCATATTATGCAGTTATTATCGATAGAACTGTAATAAATATACTTATTACTTTTATTATTATCAATATAACAGACGCTCTAAGCCATATTTTACTAGTATTATCGCTAGAACTGTAATAATTATACTTATTACTTATATTATCCGCAATATAACGTGCATTATTACCCATATAATGCAGTTATTATCGCTAGAACTGTAATAATTATACTTATTACTTATATTATTATCAATATAACATGCACTATTAGCCATATTGTACTATTATTATTGCTAGAACTATAATAATTGTACTTATTGCACCCGATATTATCAATATAACATGCATTATTACCCATATAATGCAGTTATTATCGCTAGAACTGTAATAATAATACTTATTACCTATATTATTAGCAATATAACGTGCATTATTACCCATATTATGCAGTTATTATAGCTGGAACTGTAATAATTATACTTATTACTTATATTATTATCAATATAACATGCATTATTACCCATATAATGGAGTTATTATCGCTAGAACTGTAATAATTATACTTATTACTTATATTATTCTCAATATAACATGCATTATTACCCATATTATGCAGTTATAATCGCTAGAACTATAACAAATATACTTACTACTTTTATTATCATCAATATAACATGCATTATTACCCATATTATGCAGTTATTATCGATAGAACTATAATAAATATACTTATTACTTTTATTATTATCAATATAACATGCACTATTAGCCATATTTTACTATTATTATCGCTAGAACTATAATAATTATACTTATTACTCCCGATATTATCAATATGACATGCATTATTACCCATATAATGCAGTTATGATCGGTAGAACTGTAATAATTATACTTATTACTTACATTATTAGCAATATAACGTGCATTATTACCCATATAATGCAGTTATTATCGGTAGAACTGTAATAATTATACTTATTACTTACATTATTAGCAATATAACGTGCATTATTTCCCATATAATGCAGTTATTATCGCTGGAACTGAAATAATTATACTTATTACTTACATTTTTAGCAATGTAACGTGCATTATTACCCATATTATGCAGTTATTATCGCTAGAACTATAATAAATATACGTATTACTTTTATTATCATCAATATAACATGCATTATTACCCACATTACGCAGTTATTATCGATAGAACAGTAATAAATATACTTATTACTTTTATTATTATCAATATAACATGCACTATTAGCCATATTTTACTATTATTATCGCTAGAACTATAATAATTATACTTATTACTCCCGATATTATCAATATGACATGCATTATTACCCATATAATGCAGTTATTATCGGTAGAACTGTAATAATTATACTTATTACTTACATTATTAGCAATATAACGTGCATTATTTCCCATATAATGCAGTTATTATCGCTAGAACTGAAATAATTATACTTATTACTTATATTATTCTCAACATAACATGCATTATTACCCATATAATGCAGTTATTATCGCTAGAACTGTAATAATTATACTTATTACTTATATTATTATCAATATAACATGCATTATTACGCATATTATGCAGTTATAATCGCTAGAACTATAATAAATATACTTAGCACTTTTATTATCATCAATATAACATGCATTATTACCCATATTATGCAGTTATTATCGATAGAACTGTAATAATTATACTTATTACTTATATTATTCTCAATATAACATGCATTATTACCCATATTATGCAGTTATAATCGCTAGAACTATAACAAATATACTTACTACTTTTATTATTATCAATATAACATGCATTATTACCCATATTATGCAGTTATTATCGCTAGAACTGTAATAAATATACTTATTACTTATATTATTATCAATATAACATGCATTATTACCCATATAATGGAGTTATTAATGCTAGAACTGTAATAATTATACTTATTACTTATATTATTATCAATATAACATGCATTATTACCCATATTATGCAATTATTATCGCTAGAACTATAATAAATATACTTATTACTTTTATTATTATCAATATAACATGCACTATTAGCCATATTGTACTATTATTATCGCTAGAACTATAATAATTATACTTATTACTCCCGATATTATCAATATAACATGCATTATTACCCATATAATGCAGTTATTATCGCTAGAACTGTAAAAATTATACTTATTACTTATATTATCAGCCATATAACGTGCATTATTACCCATATAATGCAGTTCTTATCGCTAGAACTGTAATAATTATACTTATTACTTATATTATTATCAATATAACATGCATTATTACCCATATTATGCAGTTATTATCTCTAGAACTATAATAAATATACGTATTACTTTTATTATCATCAATATAACATGCATTATTACCCATATTATGCAGTTATTATCGATAGAACTGTAATAAATATACTTATTACTTTTATTATTATCAATATAACATGCACTATTAGCCATATTGTACTATTATTATCGCTAGAACTATAATAATTATACTTATTACTCCCAATATTATCAATATAACATGCATTATTACCCCTATTATGCAGTTATTATCGCTAGAACTGTAATAATTATACTTATTACTTATATTATTATCAATATAACATGCATTATTACCCATATAATGGAGTTATTATCGCTAGAACTGTAATAATTATACCTATTACTTATATTATTCTCAATATAACATGCATTATTACCCATATAATGCAGTTATTATCGACAGAAGTATAATAAATATACTTAGTACTTTTATTATCATCAATATAACATGCATTATTACCCATATTATGCAGTTATTATCGATAGAACTATAATAAATATACTTATTACTTTTATTATTATCAATATAACATGCACTATTAGCCATATTGTACTATTATTATCGCTAGAACTATAATAATTGTACTTATTGCACCGGATATTATCAATATAACATGCATTATTACCCATATAATGCAGTTATTATCGCTAGAACTGTAATAATTATACTTATTACTTACATTATTAGCAATATAACGTGCATCATTTCCCATATAATGCAGTTCTTATCGCTAGAACTGTAATAATTATACGTATTACTTATATTGTTATCAATATAACATGCATTATTACCCATATTATGCAGTTATTATCTCTAGAACTATAATAAATATACGTATTACTTTTATTATCATCAATATAACATGCATTATTACCCATATTATGCAGTTATTATCGATAGAACTGTAATAAATATACTTATTACTTTTATTATTATCAATATAACAGACGCTCTAAGCCATATTTTACTAGTATTATCGCTAGAACTGTAATAATTATACTTATTACTTATATTACCAGCAATATAACGTGCATTATTACCCATATAATGCAGTTATTATCGCTAGAACTGTAATAATTATACTTATTACTTATATTATTATCAATATAACATGCACTATTAGCCATATTGTACTATTATTATCGCTAGAACTATAATAATTGTACTTATTGCACCCGATATTATCAATATAACATGCATTATTACCCATATAATGCAGTTATTATCGCTAGAACTGTAATAATAATACTTATTACTTATATTATTAGCAATATAACGTGCATTATTACCCATATTATGCAGTTATTATAGCTGGAACTGTAATAATTATACTTATTACTTATATTATTATCAATATAACATGCATTATTACCCATATAATGGAGTTATTATCGCTAGAACTGTAATAATTATACTTATTACTTATATTATTCTCAATATAACATGCATTATTACCCATATTATGCAGTTATAATCGCTAGAACTATAACAAATATACTTACTACTTTTATTATCATCAATATAACATGCATTATTACCCATATTATGCAGTTATTATCGATAGAACTATAATAAATATACTTATTACTTTTATTATTATCAATATAACATGCACTATTAGCCATATTTTACTATTATTATCGCTAGAACTATAATAATTATACTTATTACTCCCGATATTATCAATATGACATGCATTATTACCCATATAATGCAGTTATGATCGGTAGAACTGTAATAATTATACTTATTACTTACATTATTAGCAATATAACGTGCATTATTACCCATATAATACAGTTATTATCGGTAGAACTGTAATAATTATACTTATTACTTACATTATTAGCAATATAACGTGCATTATTTCCCATATAATGCAGTTATTATCGCTGGAACTGAAATAATTATACTTATTACTTACATTATTAGCAATGTAACGTGCATTATTACCCATATTATGCAGTTATTATCGCTAGAACTATAATAAATATACGTATTACTTTTATTATCATCAATATAACATGCATTATTACCCACATTACGCAGTTATTATCGATAGAACAGTAATAAATATACTTATTACTTTTATTATTATCAATATAACATGCACTATTAGCCATATTTTACTATTATTATCGCTAGAACTATAATAATTATACTTATTACTCCCGATATTATCAATATGACATGCATTATTACCCATATAATGCAGTTATTATCGGTAGAACTGTAATAATTATACTTATTACTTACATTATTAGCAATATAACGTGCATTATTTCCCATATAATGCAGTTATTATCGCTAGAACTGTAATAATTATACTTATTACTTATATTATTAGCAATATAACGTGCATTATTACCCATATTATGCAGTTATTATCACCTAGAACTGTAATAATTATACTTATTACTTATATTATTATCAATATAACATGCATTATTACCCATATAATGGAGTTATTATCGCTAGAACTGTAATAATTATACTTATTACTTATATTATTATCAATATAACATGCATTATTACGCATATTATGCAGTTATAATCGCTAGAGCTATAATAAATATACTTAGTACTTTTATTATCATCAATATAACATGCATTATTACCCATATTATGCAGTTATTATCGATAGAACTGTAATAAATATACTTATTACTTTTATTATTATCAATATAACATGCACTATTAGCCATATTGTACTATTATTATCGCTAGAACTATAATAATTATACTTATTACTCCCAATATTATCAATATAACATGCATTATTACCCCTATTATGCAGTTATTATCGCTAGAACTGTAATAATTATACTTATTACTTATATTATTATGAATATAACATGCATTATTACCCATATAATGGAGTTATTATCGCTAGAACTGTAATAATTATACCTATTACTTATATTATTCTCAATATAACATGCATTATTACCCATATAATGCAGTTATTATCGACAGAAGTATAATAAATATACTTAGTACTTTTATTATCATCAATATAACATGCATTATTACCCATATTATGCAGTTATTATCGATAGAACTATAATAGATATACTTATTACTTTTATTATTATCAATATAACATGCACTATTAGCCATATTTTACTATTATTATCGCTAGAACTATAATAATTGTACTTATTGCACCGGATATTATCAATATAACATGCATTATTACCCATATAATGCAGTTATTATCGCTAGAACTGAAATAATTATACTTATTACTTACATTATTAGCAATATAACGTGCATCATTTCCCATATAATGCAGTTCTTATCGCTAGAACTGTAATAATTATACGTATTACTTATATTATTATCAATATAACATGCATTATTACCCATATTATGCAGTTATTATCTCTAGAACTATAATAAATATACGTATTACTTTTATTATCATCAATATAACATGCATTATTACCCATATTATGCAGTTATTATCGATAGAACTGTAATAAATATACTTATTACTTTTATTATTATCAATATAACAGACGCTCTAAGCCATATTTTACTAGTATTATCGCTAGAACTGTAATAATTATACTTATTACTTATATTATCCGCAATATAACGTGCATTATTACCCATATAATGCAGTTATTATCGCTAGAACTGTAATAATTATACTTATTACTTATATTGTTATCAATATAACATGCACTATTAGCCATATTGTACTATTATTATCGCTAGAACTATAATAATTGTACTTATTGCACCCGATATTATCAATATAACATGCATTATTACCCATATAATGCAGTTATTATCGCTAGAACTGTAATAATAATACTAATTACTTATATTATTAGCAATATAACGTGCATTATTACCCATATTATGCAGTTATTATAGCTGGAACAGTAATAATTATACTTATTACTTATATTATTATCAATATAACATGCATTATTACCCATATAATGGAGTTATTATCGCTAGAACTGTAATAATTATACTTATAACTTATATTATTCTCAATATAACATGCATTATTACCCATATTATGCAGTTATAATCGCTAGAACTATAACAAATATACTTACTACTTTTATTATCATCAATATAACATGCATTATTACCCATATTATGCAGTTATTATCGATAGAACTATAATAAATATACTTATTACTTTTATTATTATCAATATAACATGCACTATTAGCCATATTTTACTATTATTATCGCTAGAACTATAATAATTATACTTATTACTCCCGATATTATCAATATGACATGCATTATTACCCATATAATGCAGTTATGATCGGTAGAACTGTAATAATTATACTTATTACTTACATTATTAGCAATATAACGTGCATTATTACCCATATAATGCAGTTATTATCGGTAGAACTGTAATAATTATACTTATTACTTACATTATTAGCAATATAACGTGCATTATTTCCCATATAATGCAGTTATTATCGCTGGAACTGAAATAATTATACTTATTACTTACATTATTAGCAATGTAACGTGCATTATTACCCATATTATGCAGTTATTATCGCTAGAACTATAATAAATATACGTATTACTTTTATTATCATCAATATAACATGCATTATTACCCACATTACGCAGTTATTATCGATAGAACTGTAATAAATATACTTATTGCTTTTATTATTATCAATATAGCATGCACTATTAGCCATATTTTACTATTACTATCGCTAGAACTATAATAATTATACTTATTACTCCCAATATTATCAATATAGCATGCATTATTACCCCTATAATGCAGTTATTATCGCTAGAACTGTAATAATTATACTTATTACTTATATTATTATCAATATAACATGCATTATTACGCATATTATGCAGTTATAATCGCTAGAACTATAATAAATGTACTTAGTACTTTTATTATCATCAATATAACATGCATTATTACCCATATTATGCAGTTATTATCGATAGAACTATAATAAATATACTTATTACTTTTATTATTATCAATATAACATGCACTATTAGCCATATTGTACTATTATTATCGCTAGAACTATAATAATTGTACTTATTGCACCCGATATTCTCAATATAACATGCATTAATACCCATATAATGCAGTTATTATCGCTAGAACTGTAATAATTATACTTATTACTTATATTATTAGCAATATAACGTGCATTATTACCCATATTATGCAGTTATTATCGCTAGAACTGTAATAATTATACTTATTACTTATATTATTATCAATATAACATGCATTATTACCCATATAATGGAGTTATTATCGCTAGAACTGTAATAATTATACTTATTACTTATATTATTCTGAATATAACATGCATTATTACCCATATAATGCAGTTATTATCGCTAGAACTGTAATAATTATACTTATTACTTATATTATTATCAATATAACATGCATTATTACGCATATTATGCAGTTATAATCGCTAGAACTATAATAAATATACATAGCACTTTTATTATCATCAATATAACATGCATTATTACCCATATTATGCAGTTATTATCGATAGAACAGTAATAAATATACTTATTACTTTTATTATTATCAATATAACATGCACTATTAGCCATATTGTACTATTATTATCGCTAGAACTATAATAATTATACTTATTACTCCCGATATCATCAATATAACATGCATTATTACCCATATAATGCAGTTATTATCGCTAGAACTGTAAAAATTATACTTATTGCTTATATTATCAGCCATATAACGTGCATTATTACCCATATAATGCAGTTCTTATCGCTAGAACTGTAATAATTATACTTATTACTTATATTATTATCAATATAACATGCATTATTACCCATATTATGCAGTTATTATCTCTAGAACTATAATAAATATACGTATTACTTTTATTATCATCAATATAACATGCATTATTACCCATATTATGCAGTTATTATCGATAGAACTGTAATAAATATACTTATTACTTTTATTATTATCAATATAACATGCACTATTAGCCATATTGTACTATTATTATCGCTAGAACTATAATAATTATACTTATTACTCCCAATATCATCAATATAACATGCATTATTACCCATATTATGCAGTTATTATCGATAGAACTGTAATAAATATACTTATTACTTTTATTATTATCAATATAACAGACGCTCTAAGCCATATTTTACTAGTATTATCGCTAGAACTGTAATAATTATACTTATTACTTATATTATCCGCAATATAACGTGCATTATTACCCATATAATGCAGTTATTATCGCTGGAACTGTAATAATTATACTTATTACTTATATTATTATCAATATAACATGCACTATTAGCCATATTGTACTATTATTATCGCTAGAACTATAATAATTGTACTTATTGCACCCGATATTATCAATATAACATGCATTATTACCCATATAATGCAGTTATTATCGCTAGAACTGTAATAATAATACTTATTACTTATATTATTAGCAATATAACGTGCATTATTACCCATATTATGCAGTTATTATAGCTGGAACTGTAATAATTATACTTATTACTTATATTATTATCAATATAACATGCATTATTACCCATATAATGGAGTTATTATCGCTAGAACTGTAATAATTATACTTATTACTTATATTATTCTCAATATAACATGCATTATTACCCATATTATGCAGTTATAATCGCTAGAACTATAACAAATATACTTACTACTTTTATTATCATCAATATAACATGCATTATTACCCATATTATGCAGTTATTATCGATAGAACTATAATAAATATACTTATTACTTTTATTATCATCAATATAACATGCATTATTACCCATATTATGCAGTTATTATCGATAGAACTGTAATAAATATACTTATTACTTTTATTATTATCAATATAACATGCACTATTAGCCATATTGTACTATTATTATCGCTAGAACTATAATAATTATACTTATTACTCCCAATATTATCAATATAACATGCATTATTACCCCTATTATGCAGTTATTATCGCTAGAACTGAAATAATTATACTTATTACTTATATTATTCTCAATATAACATGCATTATTACCCATATAATGCAGTTATTATCGCTAGAACTGTAATAATTATACTTATTACTCCCGATATTATCAATATGACATGCATTATTACCCATATAATGCAGTTATTATCGGTAGAACTGTAATAATTATACTTATTACTTACATTATTAGCAATATAACGTGCATTATTTCCCATATAATGCAGTTATTATCGCTAGAACTGAAATAATTATACTTATTACTTATATTATTCTCAACATAACATGCATTATTACCCATATAATGCAGTTATTATCGCTAGAACTGTAATAATTATACTTATTACTTATATTATTATCAATATAACATGCATTATTACGCATATTATGCAGTTATAATCGCTAGAACTATAATAAATATACTTAGCACTTTTATTATCATCAATATAACATGCATTATTACCCATATTATGCAGTTATTATCGATAGAACAGTAATAAATATACTTATTACTTTTATTATTATCAATATAACATGCACTATTAGCCATATTGTACTATTATTATCGCTAGAACTATAATAATTATACTTATTACTCCCGATATTATCAATATAACATGCATTATTACCCATATAATGCAGTTATTATCGCTAGAACTGTAAAAATTATACTTATTACTTATATTATCAGCCATATAACGTGCATTATTACCCATATAATGCAGTTCTTATCGCTAGAACTGTAATAATTATACTTATTACTTATATTATTATCAATATAACATGCATTATTACCCATATTATGCAGTTATTATCTCTAGAACTATAATAAATATACGTATTACTTTTATTATCATCAATATAACATGCATTATTACCCATATTATGCAGTTATTATCGATAGAACTGTAATAAATATACTTATTACTTTTATTATTATCAATATAACATGCACTATTAGCCATATTGTACTATTATTATCGCTAGAACTATAATAATTATACTTATTACTCCCAATATTATCAATATAACATGCATTATTACCCCTATTATGCAGTTATTATCGCTAGAACTGTAATAATTATACTTATTACTTATATTATTATCAATATAACATGCATTATTACCCATATAATGGAGTTATTATCGCTAGAACTGTAATAATTATACCTATTACTTATATTATTCTCAATATAACATGCATTATTACCCATATAATGCAGTTATTATCGACAGAAGTATAATAAATATACTTAGTACTTTTATTATCATCAATATAACATACATTATTACCCATATTATGCAGTTATTATCGATAGAACTATAATAAATATACTTATTACTTTTATTATTATCAATATAACATGCACTATTAGCCATATTGTACTATTATTATCGCTAGAACTATAATAATTGTACTTATTGCACCGGATATTATCAATATAACATGCATTATTACCCATATAATGCAGTTATTATCGCTAGAACTGTAATAATTATACTTATTACTTACATTATTAGCAATATAACGTGCATCATTTCCCATATAATGCAGTTCTTATCGCTAGAACTGTAATAATTATACGTATTACTTATATTGTTATCAATATAACATGCATTATTACCCATATTATGCAGTTATTATCTCTAGAACTATAATAAATATACGTATTACTTTTATTATCATCAATATAACATGCATTATTACCCATATTATGCAGTTATTATCGATAGAACTGTAATAAATATACTTATTACTTTTATTATTATCAATATAACAGACGCTCTAAGCCATATTTTACTAGTATTATCGCTAGAACTGTAATAATTATACTTATTACTTATATTACCAGCAATATAACGTGCATTATTACCCATATAATGCAGTTATTATCGCTAGAACTGTAATAATTATACTTATTACTTATATTATTATCAATATAACATGCACTATTAGCCATATTGTACTATTATTATCGCTAGAACTATAATAATTGTACTTATTGCACCCGATATTATCAATATAACATGCATTATTACCCATATAATGCAGTTATTATCGCTAGAACTGTAATAATAATACTTATTACTTATATTATTAGCAATATAGCGTGCATTATTACCCATATTATGCAGTTATTATAGCTGGAACTGTAATAATTATACTTATTACTTATATTATTATCAATATAACATGCATTATTACCCATATAATGGAGTTATTATCGCTAGAACTGTAATAATTATACTTATTACTTATATTATTCTCAATATAACATGCATTATTACCCATATTATGCAGTTATAATCGCTAGAACTATAACAAATATACTTACTACTTTTATTATCATCAATATAACATGCATTATTACCCATATTATGCAGTTATTATCGATAGAACTATAATAAATATACTTATTACTTTTATTATTATCAATATAACATGCACTATTAGCCATATTTTACTATTATTATCGCTAGAACTATAATAATTATACTTATTACTCCCGATATTATCAATATGACATGCATTATTACCCATATAATGCAGTTATGATCGGTAGAACTGTAATAATTATACTTATTACTTACATTATTAGCAATATAACGTGCATTATTACCCATATAATACAGTTATTATCGGTAGAACTGTAATAATTATACTTATTACTTACATTATTAGCAATATAACGTGCATTATTTCCCATATAATGCAGTTATTATCGCTGGAACTGAAATAATTATACTTATTACTTACATTATTAGCAATGTAACGTGCATTATTACCCATATAATGGAGTTATTATCGCTAGAACTGTAATAATTATACTTATTACTTATATTATTATCAATATAACATGCATTATTACGCATATTATGCAGTTATAATCGCTAGAGCTATAATAAATATACTTAGTACTTTTATTATCATCAATATAACATGCATTATTACCCATATTATGCAGTTATTATCGATAGAACTGTAATAAATATACTTATTACTTTTATTATTATCAATATAACATGCACTATTAGCCATATTGTACTATTATTATCGCTAGAACTATAATAATTATACTTATTACTCCCAATATTATCAATATAACATGCATTATTACCCCTATTATGCAGTTATTATCGCTAGAACTGTAATAATTATACTTATTACTTATATTATTATGAATATAACATGCATTATTACCCATATAATGGAGTTATTATCGCTAGAACTGTAATAATTATACCTATTACTTATATTATTCTCAATATAACATGCATTATTACCCATATAATGCAGTTATTATCGACAGAAGTATAATAAATATACTTAGTACTTTTATTATCATCAATATAACATGCATTATTACCCATATTATGCAGTTATTATCGATAGAACTATAATAGATATACTTATTACTTTTATTATTATCAATATAACATGCACTATTAGCCATATTTTACTATTATTATCGCTAGAACTATAATAATTGTACTTATTGCACCGGATATTATCAATATAACATGCATTATTACCCATATAATGCAGTTATTATCGCTAGAACTGAAATAATTATACTTATTACTTACATTATTAGCAATATAACGTGCATCATTTCCCATATAATGCAGTTCTTATCGCTAGAACTGTAATAATTATACGTATTACTTATATTATTATCAATATAACATGCATTATTACCCATATTATGCAGTTATTATCTCTAGAACTATAATAAATATACGTATTACTTTTATTATCATCAATATAACATGCATTATTACCCATATTATGCAGTTATTATCGATAGAACTGTAATAAATATACTTATTACTTTTATTATTATCAATATAACAGACGCTCTAAGCCATATTTTACTAGTATTATCGCTAGAACTGTAATAATTATACTTATTACTTATATTATCCGCAATATAACGTGCATTATTACCCATATAATGCAGTTATTATCGCTAGAACTGTAATAATTATACTTATTACTTATATTGTTATCAATATAACATGCACTATTAGCCATATTGTACTATTATTATCGCTAGAACTATAATAATTGTACTTATTGCACCCGATATTATCAATATAACATGCATTATTACCCATATAATGCAGTTATTATCGCTAGAACTGTAATAATAATACTAATTACTTATATTATTAGCAATATAACGTGCATTATTACCCATATTATGCAGTTATTATAGCTGGAACAGTAATAATTATACTTATTACTTATATTATTATCAATATAACATGCATTATTACCCATATAATGGAGTTATTATCGCTAGAACTGTAATAATTATACTTATAACTTATATTATTCTCAATATAACATGCATTATTACCCATATTATGCAGTTATAATCGCTAGAACTATAACAAATATACTTACTACTTTTATTATCATCAATATAACATGCATTATTACCCATATTATGCAGTTATTATCGATAGAACTATAATAAATATACTTATTACTTTTATTATTATCAATATAACATGCACTATTAGCCATATTTTACTATTATTATCGCTAGAACTATAATAATTATACTTATTACTCCCGATATTATCAATATGACATGCATTATTACCCATATAATGCAGTTATGATCGGTAGAACTGTAATAATTATACTTATTACTTACATTATTAGCAATATAACGTGCATTATTACCCATATAATGCAGTTATTATCGGTAGAACTGTAATAATTATACTTATTACTTACATTATTAGCAATATAACGTGCATTATTTCCCATATAATGCAGTTATTATCGCTGGAACTGAAATAATTATACTTATTACTTACATTATTAGCAATGTAACGTGCATTATTACCCATATTATGCAGTTATTATCGCTAGAACTATAATAAATATACGTATTACTTTTATTATCATCAATATAACATGCATTATTACCCACATTACGCAGTTATTATCGATAGAACTGTAATAAATATACTTATTGCTTTTATTATTATCAATATAGCATGCACTATTAGCCATATTTTACTATTACTATCGCTAGAACTATAATAATTATACTTATTACTCCCAATATTATCAATATAGCATGCATTATTACCCCTATAATGCAGTTATTATCGCTAGAACTGTAATAATTATACTTATTACTTATATTATTATCAACATAACATGCATTATTACGCATATTATGCAGTTATAATCGCTAGAACTATAATAAATGTACTTAGTACTTTTATTATCATCAATATGACATGCATTATTACCCATATTATGCAGTTATTATCGATAGAACTATAATAAATATACTTATTACTTTTATTATTATCAATATAACATGCACTATTAGCCATATTGTACTATTATTATCGCTAGAACTATAATAATTGTACTTATTGCACCCGATATTCTCAATATAACATGCATTAATACCCATATAATGCAGTTATTATCGCTAGAACCGTAATAATTATACTTATTACTTATATTATTAGCAATATAACGTGCATTATTACCCATATTATGCAGTTATTATCGCTAGAACTGTAATAATTATACTTATTACTTATATTATTATCAATATAACATGCATTATTACCCATATAATGGAGTTATTATCGCTAGAACTGTAATAATTATACTTATTACTTATATTATTCTGAATATAACATGCATTATTACCCATATAATGCAGTTATTATCGCTAGAACTGTAATAATTATACTTATTACTTATATTATTATCAATATAACATGCATTATTACGCATATTATGCAGTTATAATCGCTAGAACTATAATAAATATACATAGCACTTTTATTATCATCAATATAACATGCATTATTACCCATATTATGCAGTTATTATCGATAGAACAGTAATAAATATACTTATTACTTTTATTATTATCAATATAACATGCACTATTAGCCATATTGTACTATTATTATCCCTAGAACTATAATAATTATACTTATTACTCCCGATATCATCAATATAACATGCATTATTACCCATATAATGCAGTTATTATCGCTAGAACTGTAAAAATTATACTTATTACTTATATTATCAGCCATATAACGTGCATTATTACCCATATAATGCAGTTCTTATCGCTAGAACTGTAATAATTATACTTATTACTTATATTATTATCAATATAACATGCATTATTACCCATATTATGCAGTTATTATCTCTAGAACTATAATAAATATACGTATTACTTTTATTATCATCAATATAACATGCATTATTACCCATATTATGCAGTTATTATCGATAGAACTGTAATAAATATACTTATTACTTTTATTATTATCAATATAACATGCACTATTAGCCATATTGTACTATTATTATCGCTAGAACTATAATAATTATACTTATTACTCCCAATATCACCAATATAACATGCATTATTACCCATATTATGCAGTTATTATCGATAGAACTGTAATAAATATACTTATTACTTTTATTATTATCAATATAACAGACGCTCTAAGCCATATTTTACTAGTATTATCGCTAGAACTGTAATAATTATACTTATTACTTATATTATCCGCAATATAACGTGCATTATTACCCATATAATGCAGTTATTATCGCTGGAACTGTAATAATTATACTTATTACTTATATTATTATCAATATAACATGCACTATTAGCCATATTGTACTATTATTATCGCTAGAACTATAATAATTGTACTTATTGCACCCGATATTATCAATATAACATGCATTATTACCCATATAATGCAGTTATTATCGCTAGAACTGTAATAATAATACTTATTACTTATATTATTAGCAATATAACGTGCATTATTACCCATATTATGCAGTTATTATAGCTGGAACTGTAATAATTATACTTATTACTTATATTATTATCAATATAACATGCATTATTACCCATATAATGGAGTTATTATCGCTAGAACTGTAATAATTATACTTATTACTTATATTATTCTCAATATAACATGCATTATTACCCATATTATGCAGTTATAATCGCTAGAACTATAACAAATATACTTACTACTTTTATTATCATCAATATAACATGCATTATTACCCATATTATGCAGTTATTATCGATAGAACTATAATAAATATACTTATTACTTTTATTATCATCAATATAACATGCATTATTACCCATATTATGCAGTTATTATCGATAGAACTGTAATAAATATACTTATTACTTTTATTATTATCAATATAACATGCACTATTAGCCATATTGTACTATTATTATCGCTAGAACTATAATAATTATACTTATTACTCCCAATATTATCAATATAACATGCATTATTACCCCTATTATGCAGTTATTATCGCTAGAACTGAAATAATTATACTTATTACTTATATTATTCTCAATATAACATGCATTATTACCCATATAATGCAGTTATTATCGCTAGAACTGTAATAATTATACTTATTACTTATATTATTATCAATATAACATGCATTATTACGCATATTATGCAGTTATAATCGCTAGAACTATAATAAATATACTTAGCACTTTTATTATCATCAATATAACATGCATTATTACCCATATTATGCAGTTATTATCGATAGAACAGTAATAAATATACTTATTACTTTTATTATTATCAATATAACATGCACTATTAGCCATATTGTACTATTATTATCGCTAGAACTATAATAATTATACTTATTACTCCCGATATTATCAATATAACATGCATTATTACCCATATAATGCAGTTATTATCGCTAGAACTGTAAAAATTATACTTATTACTTATATTATCAGCCATATAACGTGCATTATTACCCATATAATGCAGTTCTTATCGCTAGAACTGTAATAATTATACTTATTACTTATATTATTATCAATATAACATGCATTATTACCCATATTATGCAGTTATTATCTCTAGAACTATAATAAATATACGTATTACTTTTATTATCATCAATATAACATGCATTATTACCCATATTATGCAGTTATTATCGATAGAACTGTAATAAATATACTTATTACTTTTATTATTATCAATATAACATGCACTATTAGCCATATTGTACTATTATTATCGCTAGAACTATAATAATTATACTTATTACTCCCGATATTATCAATATAACATGCATTATTACCCATATAATGCAGTTATTATCGCTAGAACTGTAAAAATTATACTTATTACTTATATTATCAGCCATATAACGTGCATTATTACCCATATAATGCAGTTCTTATCGCTAGAACTGTAATAATTATACTTATTACTTATATTATTATCAATATAACATGCATTATTACCCATATTATGCAGTTATTATCTCTAGAACTATAATAAATATACGTATTACTTTAATTATCATCAATATAACATGCATTATTACCCATATAATGCAGTTATTATCGACAGAAGTGTAATAAATATACTTAGTACTTTTATTATCATCAATATAACATGCATTATTACCCATATTATGCAGTTATTATCGATAGAACTATAATAAATATACTTATTACTTTTATTATTATCAATATAACATGCACTATTAGCCATATTGTACTATTATTATCGCTAGAACTATAATAATTGTACTTATTGCCCCGGATATTATCAATATAACATGCATTATTACCCATATAATGCAGTTATTATCGCTAGAACTGTAATAATTATACTTATTACTTACATTATTAGCAATATAACGTGCATCATTTCCCATATAATGCACTTCTTATCGCTAGAACTGTAATAATTATACGTATTACTTATATTGTTATCAATATAACATGCATTATTACCCATATTATGCAGTTATTATCTCTAGAACTGTAATAATTATACTTATTACTTATATTATTATCAATATAACATGCATTATTACCCATATTATGCAGTTATTATCGCTAGAACTATAATAAGTATACTTACTACTTTTATTATCATCAACATAACATGCATTATTACCCATATTATGCAGTTCTTATCGATAGAACTATAATAAATATACTTATTACTTTTATTATAATCAATATAACTTGCACTATTAGCCATATTTTACTATTATTATCGCTAGAACTATAATAGTTATACTTATTACTCCCGATATTATCAATATGACATGCATTATTACCCATATAATGCAGTTATGATCGGTAGAACTGTAATAATTATACTTATTACTTACATTATTAGCAATATAACGTGCATTATTTCCCATATAATGCAGTTATTATCGCTGGAACTGAAATAATTATACTTATTACTTACATTATTAGCAATGTAACGTGCATTATTACCCATATTATGCAGTTATTATCGCTAGAACTATAATAAATATACGTATTACTTTTATTATCATCAATATAACATGCATTATTACCCACATTACGCAGTTATTATCGATAGAACTGTAATAATTATACTTATTACTTATATTATTAGCAATATAACGTGCATTATTACCCATATTATGCAGTTATTATCACCTAGAACTGTAATAATTATACTTATTACTTATATTATTATCAATATAACATGCATTATTACCCATATAATGGAGTTATTATCGCTAGAACTGTAATAATTATACTTATTACTTATATTATTCTCAATATAACATGCATTATTACCCATATTATGCAGTTATAATCGCTAGAACTATAACAAATATACTTACTACTTTTATTATCATCAATATAACATGCATTATTACCCATATTATGCAGTTATTATCGATAGAACTATAATAAATATACTTATTACTTTTATTATTATCAATATAACATGCACTATTAGCCATATTTTACTATTATTATCGCTAGAACTATAATAATTATACTTATTACTCCCGATATTATCAATATGACATGCATTATTACCCATATAATGCAGTTATGATCGGTAGAACTGTAATAATTATACTTATTACTTACATTATTAGCAATATAACGTGCATTATTACCCATATAATGCAGTTATGATCGGTAGAACTGTAATAATTATACTTATTACTTACATTATTAGCAATATAACGTGCATTATTTCCCATATAATGCAGTTATTATCGCTGGAACTGAAATAATTATACTTATTACTTACATTATTAGCAATGTAACGTGCATTATTACCCATATTATGCAGTTATTATCGCTAGAACTATAATAAATATACGTATTACTTTTATTATCATCAATATAACATGCATTAATACCCACATTACGCAGTTATTATCGATAGAACTGTAATAAATATACTTATTGCTTTTATTATTATCAATATAGCATGCACTATTAGCCATATTTTACTATTACTATCGCTAGAACTATAATAATTATACTTATTACTCCCAATATTATCAATATAGCATGCATTATTACCCCTATAATGCAGTTATTATCGCTAGAACTGTAATAATTATACTTATTACTTACATTATTAGCAATGTAACGTGCATTATTACCCATATTATGCAGTTATTATCGCTAGAACTATAATAAATATACGTATTACTTTTATTATCATCAATATAACATGCATTATTACCCACATTACGCAGTTATTATCGATAGAACTGTAATAATTATACTTATTACTTATATTATTAGCAATATAACGTGCATTATTACCCATATTATGCAGTTATTATCACCTAGAACTGTAATAATTATACTTATTACTTATATTATTATCAATATAACATGCATTATTACCCATATAATGGAGTTATTATCGCTAGAACTGTAATAATTATACTTATTACTTATATTATTCTCAATATAACATGCATTATTACCCATATTATGCAGTTATAATCGCTAGAACTATAATAAATATACCTATTACTTTTATTGTTATCAATATAACGTGCATTATTACCCATATTATGCATTTATTAACGCTAGAACTGTAATAATTATACTTATTACTTTTATTATAATCAATATAGCATGCATTATTACCCGTACTCTACTGTTATTATCGCTAGAACTATAATAATTATACTTATTACTTTTATTATAATCAATATAACATGCATTATTACCCGTATTCTACTGTTATTATCGCTGGAACTATAATAATTATACTTATTACTTTTATTGTTATCAATATATCATGCATTATTACCAGTATTATACTGTTATTATCGCTAGAACTATAATGATTATACTTATTACTATTATTATTATCAATATAACGTGCATTATTACCCATATTATGCAGTTATTATCGCTAGAACTATAATAAATATACGTATTACTTTTATTATCATCAATATAACATGCATTAATACCCACATTACGCAGTTATTATCGATAGAACTGTAATAAATATACTTATTGCTTTCATTATTATCAATATAGCATGCACTATTAGCCATATTTTACTATTACTATCGCTAGAACTATAATAATTATACTTATTACTCCCAATATTATCAATATAGCATGCATTATTACCCCTATAATGCAGTTATTATCGCTAGAACTGTAATAATTATACTTATTACTTATATTATTATCAATATAACATGCATTATTACGCATATTATGCAGTTATAATCGCTAGAACTATAATAAATATACTTAGTACTTTTATTATCATCAATATAACATGCATTATTACCCATATTATGCAGTTATTATCGATAGAACTATAATAAATATACTTATTACTTTTATTATTATCAATGTAACATGCACTATTAGCCATATTGTACTATTATTATCGCTAGAACTATAATAATTGTACTTATTGCACCCGATATTATCAATATAACATGCATTAATACCCATATAATGCAGTTATTATCGCTAGAACTGTAATAATTATACTTATTACTTATATTATTAGCAATATAACGTGCATTATTACCCATATTATGCAGTTATTATCGCTAGAACTGTAATAATTATACTTATTACTTATATTATTATCAATATAACATGCATTATTACGCATATTATGCAGTTATAATCGCTAGAACTATAATAAATATACTTAGCACTTTTATTATCATCAATATAACATGCATTATTACCCATATTATGCAGTTATTATCGATAGAACAGTAATAAATATACTTATTACTTTTATTATTATCAATATAACATGCACTATTAGCCATATTGTACTATTATTATCGCTAGAACTATAATAATTATACTTATTACTCCCGATATTATCAATATAACATGCATTATTACCCATATAATGCAGTTATTATCGCTAGAACTGTAAAAATTATACTTATTACTTATATTATCAGCCATATAACGTGCATTATTACCCATATAATGCAGTTCTTATCGCTAGAACTGTAATAATTATACTTATTACTTATATTATTATCAATATAACATGCATTATTACCCATATTATGCAGTTATTATCTCTAGAACTATAATAAATATACGTATTACTTTTATTATCATCAATATAACATGCATTATTACCCATATTATGCAGTTATTATCGATAGAACTGTAATAAATATACTTATTACTTTTATTATTATCAATATAACATGCACTATTAGCCATATTGTACTATTATTATCGCTAGAACTATAATAATTATACTTATTACTCCCAATATTATCAATATAACATGCATTATTACCCCTATTATGCAGTTATTATCGCTAGAACTGTAATAATTATACTTATTACTTATATTATTATCAATATAACATGCATTATTACCCATATAATGGAGTTATTATCGCTAGAACTGTAATAATTATACCTATTACTTATATTATTCTCAATATAACATGCATTATTACCCATATAATGCAGTTATTATCGACAGAAGTATAATAAATATACTTAGTACTTTTATTATCATCAATATAACATGCATTATTACCCATATTATGCAGTTATTATCGATAGAACTATAATAGATATACTTATTACTTTTATTATTATCAATATAACATGCACTATTAGCCATATTGTACTATTATTATCGCTAGAACTATAATAATTGTACTTATTGCACCGGATATTATCAATATAACATGCATTATTACCCATATAATGCAGTTATTATCGCTAGAACTGTAATAATTATACTTATTACTTACATTATTAGCAATATAACGTGCATCATTTCCCATATAATGCAGTTCTTATCGCTAGAACTGTAATAATTATACGTATTACTTACATTATTAGCAATATAACGTGCATTATTACCCATATAATGCAGTTATTATCGGTAGAACTGTAATAATTATACTTATTACTTACATTATTAGCAATATAACGTGCATTATTTCCCATATAATGCAGTTATTATCGCTGGAACTGAAATAATTATACTTATTACTTACATTATTAGCAATGTAACGTGCATTATTACCCATATTATGCAGTTATTATCGCTAGAACTATAATAAATATACGTATTACTTTTATTATCATCAATATAACATGCATTAATACCCACATTACGCAGTTATTATCGATAGAACTGTAATAAATATACTTATTGCTTTTATTATTATCAATATAGCATGCACTATTAGCCATATTTTACTATTACTATCGCTAGAACTATAATAATTATACTTATTACTCCCAATATTATCAATATAGCATGCATTATTACCCCTATAATGCAGTTATTATCGCTAGAACTGTAATAATTATACTTATTACTTATATTATTATCAATATAACATGCATTATTACGCATATTATGCAGTTATAATCGCTAGAACTATAATAAATATACTTAGTACTTTTATTATCATCAATATAACATGCATTATTACCCATATTATGCAGTTATTATCGATAGAACAGTAATAAATATACTTATTACTTTTATTATTATCAATATAACATGCACTATTAGCCATATTGTACTATTATTATCGCTAGAACTATAATAATTATACTTATTACTCCCGATATTATCAATATAACATGCATTATTACCCATATAATGCAGTTATTATCGCTAGAACTGTAAAAATTATACTTATTACTTATATTATCAGCCATATAACGTGCATTATTACCCATATAATGCAGTTCTTATCGCTAGAACTGTAATAATTATACTTATTACTTATATTATTATCAATATAACATGCATTATTACCCATATTATGCAGTTATTATCTCTAGAACTATAATAAATATACGTATTACTTTTATTATCATCAATATAACATGCATTATTACCCATATTATGCAGTTATTATCGATAGAACTGTAATAAATATACTTATTACTTTTATTATTATCAATATAACATGCACTATTAGCCATATTGTACTATTATTATCGCTAGAACTATAATAATTATACTTATTACTCCCAATATTATCAATATAACATGCATTATTACCCCTATTATGCAGTTATTATCGCTAGAACTGTAATAATTATACTTATTACTTATATTATTATCAATATAACATGCATTATTACCCATATAATGGAGTTATTATCGCTAGAACTGTAATAATTATACCTATTACTTATATTATTCTCAATATAACATGCATTATTACCCATATAATGCAGTTATTATCGACAGAAGTATAATAAATATACTTAGTACTTTTATTATCATCAATATAACATGCATTATTACCCATATTATGCAGTTATTATCGATAGAACTATAATAGATATACTTATTACTTTTATTATTATCAATATAACATGCACTATTAGCCATATTGTACTATTATTATCGCTAGAACTATAATAATTGTACTTATTGCACCGGATATTATCAATATAACATGCATTATTACCCATATAATGCAGTTATTATCGCTAGAACTGTAATAATTATACTTATTACTTACATTATTAGCAATATAACGTGCATCATTTCCCATATAATGCAGTTCTTATCGCTAGAACTGTAATAATTATACGTATTACTTATATTATTATCAATATAACATGCATTATTACCCATATTATGCAGTTATTATCTCTAGAACTATAATAAATATACGTATTACTTTTATTATCATCAATATAACATGCATTATTACCCATATTATGCAGTTATTATCGATAGAACTGTAATAAATATACTTATTACTTTTATTATTATCAATATAACAGACGCTCTAAGCCATATTTTACTAGTATTATCGCTAGAACTGTAATAATTATACTTATTACTTATATTATCCGCAATATAACGTGCATTATTACCCATATAATGCAGTTATTATCGCTAGAACTGTAATAATTATACTTATTACTTATATTATTATCAATATAACATGCACTATTAGCCATATTGTACTATTATTATCGCTAGAACTATAATAATTGTACTTATTGCACCCGATATTATCAATATAACATGCATTATTACCCATATAATGCAGTTATTATCGCTAGAACTGTAATAATAATACTTATTACTTATATTATTAGCAATATAACGTGCATTATTACCCATATTATGCAGTTATTATAGCTGGAACAGTAATAATTATACTTATTACTTATATTATTATCAATATAACATGCATTATTACCCATATAATGGAGTTATTATCGCTAGAACTGTAATAATTATACTTATTACTTATATTATTCTCAATATAACATGCATTATTACCCATATTATGCAGTTATAATCGCTAGAACTATAACAAATATACTTACTACTTTTATTATCATCAATATAACATGCATTATTACCCATATTATGCAGTTATTATCGATAGAACTATAATAAATATACTTATTACTTTTATTATTATCAATATAACATGCACTATTAGCCATATTTTACTATTATTATCGCTAGAACTATAATAATTATACTTATTACTCCCGATATTATCAATATGACATGCATTATTACCCATATAATGCAGTTATGATCGGTAGAACTGTAATAATTATACTTATTACTTATATTATTATCAATATAACATGCATTATTACGCATATTATGCAGTTATAATCGCTAGAACTATAATAAATATACTTAGTACTTTTATTATCATCAATATAACATGCATTATTACCCATATTATGCAGTTATAATCGCTAGAACTATAACAAATATACTTACTACTTTTATTATCATCAATATAACATGCATTATTACCCATATTATGCAGTTATTATCGATAGAACTATAATAAATATACTTATTACTTTTATTATTATCAATATAACATGCACTATTAGCCATATTTTACTATTATTATCGCTAGAACTATAATAATTATACTTATTACTCCCGATATTATCAATATGACATGCATTATTACCCATATAATGCAGTTATGATCGGTAGAACTGTAATAATTATACTTATTACTTACATTATTAGCAATATAACGTGCATTATTACCCATATAATGCAGTTATTATCGGTAGAACTGTAATAATTATACTTATTACTAATTTATTAGCAATATAACGTGCATTATTTCCCATATAATGCAGTTATTATCGCTGGAACTGAAATAATTATACTTATTACTTACATTATTAGCAATGTAACGTGCATTATTACCCATATTATGCAGTTATTATCGCTAGAACTATAATAAATATACGTATTACTTTTATTATCATCAATATAACATGCATTATTACCCACATTACGCAGTTATTATCGATAGAACTGTAATAAATATACTTATTGCTTTTATTATTATCAATATAGCATGCACTATTAGCCATATTTTACTATTACTATCGCTAGAACTATAATAATTATACTTATTACTCCCAATATTATCAATATAGCATGCATTATTACCCCTATAATGCAGTTATTGTCGCTAGAACTGTAATAATTATACTTATTACTTATATTATTATCAATATAACATGCATTATTACCCATATTATGCAGTTATTATCTCTAGAACTATAATAAATATACGTATTACTTTTATTATCATCAATATAACATGCATTATTACCCATATTATGCAGTTATTATCGATAGAACTGTAATAAATATACTTATTACTTTTATTATTATCAATATAACATGCACTATTAGCCATATTGTACTATTATTATCGCTAGAACTATAATAATTATACTTATTACTCCCAATATTATCAATATAACATGCATTATTACCCCTATTATGCAGTTATTATCGCTAGAACTGTAATAATTATACTTATTACTTATATTATTATCAATATAACATGCATTATTACCCATATAATGGAGTTATTATCGCTAGAACTGTAATAATTATACCTATTACTTATATTATTCTCAATATAACATGCATTATTACCCATATAATGCAGTTATTATCGACAGAAGTATAATAAATATACTTAGTACTTTTATTATCATCAATATAACATGCATTATTACCCATATTATGCAGTTATTATCGATAGAACTATAATAAATATACTTATTACTTTTATTATTATCAATATAACATGCACTATTAGCCATATTGTACTATTATTATCGCTAGAACTATAATAATTGTACTTATTGCACCCGATATTATCAATATAACATGCATTAATACCCATATAATGCAGTTATTATCGCTAGAACTGTAATAATTATACTTATTACTTATATTATTAGCAATATAACGTGCATTATTACCCATATTATGCAGTTATTATCGCTAGAACTGTAATAATTATACTTATTACTTTTATTATTATCAATATAACATGCACTATTAGCCATATTTTACTATTATTATCGCTAGAACTATAATAATTATACTTATTACTCCCGATATTATCAATATGACATGCATTATTACCCATATAATGCAGTTATGATCGGTAGAACTGTAATAATTATACTTATTACTTACATTATTAGCAATATAACGTGCATTATTACCCATATAATGCAGTTATGATCGGTAGAACTGTAATAATTATACTTATTACTTACATTATTAGCAATATAACGTGCATTATTTCCCATATAATGCAGTTATTATCGCTGGAACTGAAATAATTATACTTATTACTTACATTATTAGCAATGTAACGTGCATTATTACCCATATTATGCAGTTATTATCGCTAGAACTATAATAAATATACGTATTACTTTTATTATCATCAATATAACATGCATTAATACCCACATTACGCAGTTATTATCGATAGAACTGTAATAAATATACTTATTGCTTTTATTATTATCAATATAGCATGCACTATTAGCCATATTTTACTATTACTATCGCTAGAACTATAATAATTATACTTATTACTCCCAATATTATCAATATAGCATGCATTATTACCCCTATAATGCAGTTATTATCGCTAGAACTGTAATAATTATACTTATTACTTACATTATTAGCAATGTAACGTGCATTATTACCCATATTATGCAGTTATTATCGCTAGAACTATAATAAATATACGTATTACTTTTATTATCATCAATATAACATGCATTATTACCCACATTACGCAGTTATTATCGATAGAACTGTAATAATTATACTTATTACTTATATTATTAGCAATATAACGTGCATTATTACCCATATTATGCAGTTATTATCACCTAGAACTGTAATAATTATACTTATTACTTATATTATTATCAATATAACATGCATTATTACCCATATAATGGAGTTATTATCGCTAGAACTGTAATAATTATACTTATTACTTATATTATTCTCAATATAACATGCATTATTACCCATATTATGCAGTTATAATCGCTAGAACTATAATAAATATACCTATTACTTTTATTGTTATCAATATAACGTGCATTATTACCCATATTATGCATTTATTAACGCTAGAACTGTAATAATTATACTTATTACTTTTATTATAATCAATATAGCATGCATTATTACCCGTACTCTACTGTTATTATCGCTAGAACTATAATAATTATACTTATTACTTTTATTATAATCAATATAACATGCATTATTACCCGTATTCTACTGTTATTATCGCTGGAACTATAATAATTATACTTATTACTTTTATTGTTATCAATATATCATGCATTATTACCAGTATTATACTGTTATTATCGCTAGAACTATAATGATTATACTTATTACTATTATTATTATCAATATAACGTGCATTATTACCCATATTATGCAGTTATTATCGCTAGAACTATAATAAATATACGTATTACTTTTATTATCATCAATATAACATGCATTAATACCCACATTACGCAGTTATTATCGATAGAACTGTAATAAATATACTTATTGCTTTCATTATTATCAATATAGCATGCACTATTAGCCATATTTTACTATTACTATCGCTAGAACTATAATAATTATACTTATTACTCCCAATATTATCAATATAGCATGCATTATTACCCCTATAATGCAGTTATTATCGCTAGAACTGTAATAATTATACTTATTACTTATATTATTATCAATATAACATGCATTATTACGCATATTATGCAGTTATAATCGCTAGAACTATAATAAATATACTTAGTACTTTTATTATCATCAATATAACATGCATTATTACCCATATTATGCAGTTATTATCGATAGAACTATAATAAATATACTTATTACTTTTATTATTATCAATGTAACATGCACTATTAGCCATATTGTACTATTATTATCGCTAGAACTATAATAATTATACTTATTACTCCCAATATTATCAATATAGCATGCATTATTACCCCTATAATGCAGTTATTATCGCTAGAACTGTAATAATTATACTTATTACTTACATTATTAGCAATGTAACGTGCATTATTACCCATATTATGCAGTTATTATCGCTAGAACTATAATAAATATACGTATTACTTTTATTATCATCAATATAACATGCATTATTACCCACATTACGCAGTTATTATCGATAGAACTGTAATAATTATACTTATTACTTATATTATTAGCAATATAACGTGCATTATTACCCATATTATGCAGTTATTATCACCTAGAACTGTAATAATTATACTTATTACTTATATTATTATCAATATAACATGCATTATTACCCATATAATGGAGTTATTATCGCTAGAACTGTAATAATTATACTTATTACTTATATTATTCTCAATATAACATGCATTATTACCCATATTATGCAGTTATAATCGCTAGAACTATAATAAATATACCTATTACTTTTATTGTTATCAATATAACGTGCATTATTACCCATATTATGCATTTATTAACGCTAGAACTGTAATAATTATACTTATTACTTTTATTATAATCAATATAGCATGCATTATTACCCGTACTCTACTGTTATTATCGCTAGAACTATAATAATTATACTTATTACTTTTATTATAATCAATATAACATGCATTATTACCCGTATTCTACTGTTATTATCGCTGGAACTATAATAATTATACTTATTACTTTTATTGTTATCAATATATCATGCATTATTACCAGTATTATACTGTTATTATCGCTAGAACTATAATGATTATACTTATTACTATTATTATTATCAATATAACGTGCATTATTACCCATATTATGCAGTTATTATCGCTAGAACTATAATAAATATACGTATTACTTTTATTATCATCAATATAACATGCATTAATACCCACATTACGCAGTTATTATCGATAGAACTGTAATAAATATACTTATTGCTTTCATTATTATCAATATAGCATGCACTATTAGCCATATTTTACTATTACTATCGCTAGAACTATAATAATTATACTTATTACTCCCAATATTATCAATATAGCATGCATTATTACCCCTATAATGCAGTTATTATCGCTAGAACTGTAATAATTATACTTATTACTTATATTATTATCAATATAACATGCATTATTACGCATATTATGCAGTTATAATCGCTAGAACTATAATAAATATACTTAGTACTTTTATTATCATCAATATAACATGCATTATTACCCATATTATGCAGTTATTATCGATAGAACTATAATAAATATACTTATTACTTTTATTATTATCAATGTAACATGCACTATTAGCCATATTGTACTATTATTATCGCTAGAACTATAATAATTGTACTTATTGCACCCGATATTATCAATATAACATGCATTAATACCCATATAATGCAGTTATTATCGCTAGAACTGTAATAATTATACTTATTACTTATATTATTAGCAATATAACGTGCATTATTACCCATATTATGCAGTTATTATCGCTAGAACTGTAATAATTATACTTATTACTTATATTATTATCAATATAACATGCATTATTACGCATATTATGCAGTTATAATCGCTAGAACTATAATAAATATACTTAGCACTTTTATTATCATCAATATAACATGCATTATTACCCATATTATGCAGTTATTATCGATAGAACAGTAATAAATATACTTATTACTTTTATTATTATCAATATAACATGCACTATTAGCCATATTGTACTATTATTATCGCTAGAACTATAATAATTATACTTATTACTCCCGATATTATCAATATAACATGCATTATTACCCATATAATGCAGTTATTATCGCTAGAACTGTAAAAATTATACTTATTACTTATATTATCAGCCATATAACGTGCATTATTACCCATATAATGCAGTTCTTATCGCTAGAACTGTAATAATTATACTTATTACTTATATTATTATCAATATAACATGCATTATTACCCATATTATGCAGTTATTATCTCTAGAACTATAATAAATATACGTATTACTTTTATTATCATCAATATAACATGCATTATTACCCATATTATGCAGTTATTATCGATAGAACTGTAATAAATATACTTATTACTATTATTATTATCAATATAACATGCACTATTAGCCATATTGTACTATTATTATCGCTAGAACTATAATAATTATACTTATTACTCCCAATATTATCAATATAACATGCATTATTACCCCTATTATGCAGTTATTATCGCTAGAACTGTAATAATTATACTTATTACTTATATTATTATCAATATAACATGCATTATTACCCATATAATGGAGTTATTATCGCTAGAACTGTAATAATTATACCTATTACTTATATTATTCTCAATATAACATGCATTATTACCCATATAATGCAGTTATTATCGACAGAAGTATAATAAATATACTTAGTACTTTTATTATCATCAATATAACATGCATTATTACCCATATTATGCAGTTATTATCGATAGAACTATAATAGATATACTTATTACTTTTATTATTATCAATATAACATGCACTATTAGCCATATTGTACTATTATTATCGCTAGAACTATAATAATTGTACTTATTGCACCGGATATTATCAATATAACATGCATTATTACCCATATAATGCAGTTATTATCGCTAGAACTGTAATAATTATACTTATTACTTACATTATTAGCAATATAACGTGCATCATTTCCCATATAATGCAGTTCTTATCGCTAGAACTGTAATAATTATACGTATTACTTACATTATTAGCAATATAACGTGCATTATTACCCATATAATGCAGTTATTATCGGTAGAACTGTAATAATTATACTTATTACTTACATTATTAGCAATATAACGTGCATTATTTCCCATATAATGCAGTTATTATCGCTGGAACTGAAATAATTATACTTATTACTTACATTATTAGCAATGTAACGTGCATTATTACCCATATTATGCAGTTATTATCGCTAGAACTATAATAAATATACGTATTACTTTTATTATCATCAATATAACATGCATTAATACCCACATTACGCAGTTATTATCGATAGAACTGTAATAAATATACTTATTGCTTTTATTATTATCAATATAGCATGCACTATTAGCCATATTTTACTATTACTATCGCTAGAACTATAATAATTATACTTATTACTCCCAATATTATCAATATAGCATGCATTATTACCCCTATAATGCAGTTATTATCGCTAGAACTGTAATAATTATACTTATTACTTATATTATTATCAATATAACATGCATTATTACGCATATTATGCAGTTATAATCGCTAGAACTATAATAAATATACTTAGTACTTTTATTATCATCAATATAACATGCATTATTACCCATATTATGCAGTTATTATCGATAGAACTATAATAAATATACTTATTACTTTTATTATTATCAATGTAACATGCACTATTAGCCATATTGTACTATTATTATCGCTAGAACTATAATAATTGTACTTATTGCACCCGATATTATCAATATAACATGCATTAATACCCATATAATGCAGTTATTATCGCTAGAACTGTAATAATTATACTTATTACTTATATTATTAGCAATATAACGTGCATTATTACCCATATTATGCAGTTATTATCGCTAGAACTGTAATAATTATACTTATTACTTATATTATTATCAATATAACATGCATTATTACGAATATTATGCAGTTATAATCGCTAGAACTATAATAAATATACTTAGCACTTTTATTATCATCAATATAACATGCATTATTACCCATATTATGCAGTTATTATCGATAGAACAGTAATAAATATACTTATTACTTTTATTATTATCAATATAACATGCACTATTAGCCATATTGTACTATTATTATCGCTAGAACTATAGTAATTATACTTATTACTCCCGATATTATCAATATAACATGCATTATTACCCATATAATGCAGTTATTATCGCTAGAACTGTAAAAATTATACTTATTACTTATATTATCAGCCATATAACGTGCATTATTACCCATATAATGCAGTTCTTATCGCTAGAACTGTAATAATTATACTTATTACTTATATTATTATCAATATAACATGCATTATTACCCATATTATGCAGTTATTATCTCTAGAACTATAATAAATATACGTATTACTTTTATTATCATCAATATAACATGCATTATTACCCATATTATGCAGTTATTATCGATAGAACTGTAATAAATATACTTATTACTTTTATTATTATCAATATAACATGCACTATTAGCCATATTGTACTATTATTATCGCTAGAACTATAATAATTATACTTATTACTCCCAATATTATCAATATAACATGCATTATTACCCCTATTATGCAGTTATTATCGCTAGAACTGTAATAATTATACTTATTACTTATATTATTATCAATATAACATGCATTATTACCCATATAATGGAGTTATTATCGCTAGAACTGTAATAATTATACCTATTACTTATATTATTCTCAATATAACATGCATTATTACCCATATAATGCAGTTATTATCGACAGAAGTATAATAAATATACTTAGTACTTTTATTATCATCAATATAACATGCATTATTACCCATATTATGCAGTTATTATCGATAGAACTATAATAGATATACTTATTACTTTTATTATTATCAATATAACATGCACTATTAGCCATATTGTACTATTATTATCGCTAGAACTATAATAATTGTACTTATTGCACCGGATATTATCAATATAACATGCATTATTACCCATATAATGCAGTTATTATCGCTAGAACTGTAATAATTATACTTATTACTTACATTATTAGCAATATAACGTGCATCATTTCCCATATAATGCAGTTCTTATCGCTAGAACTGTAATAATTATACGTATTACTTATATTATTATCAATATAACATGCATTATTACCCATATTATGCAGTTATTATCTCTAGAACTATAATAAATATACGTATTACTTTTATTATCATCAATATAACATGCATTATTACCCATATTATGCAGTTATTATCGATAGAACTGTAATAAATATACTTATTACTTTTATTATTATCAATATAACAGACGCTCTAAGCCATATTTTACTAGTATTATCGCTAGAACTGTAATAATTATACTTATTACTTATATTATCCGCAATATAACGTGCATTATTACCCATATAATGCAGTTATTATCGCTAGAACTGTAATAATTATACTTATTACTTATATTATTATCAATATAACATGCACTATTAGCCATATTGTACTATTATTATCGCTAGAACTATAATAATTGTACTTATTGCACCCGATATTATCAATATAACATGCATTATTACCCATATAATGCAGTTATTATCGCTAGAACTGTAATAATAATACTTATTACTTATATTATTAGCAATATAACGTGCATTATTACCCATATTATGCAGTTATTATAGCTGGAACAGTAATAATTATACTTATTACTTATATTATTATCAATATAACATGCATTATTACCCATATAATGGAGTTATTATCGCTAGAACTGTAATAATTATACTTATTACTTATATTATTCTCAATATAACATGCATTATTACCCATATTATGCAGTTATAATCGCTAGAACTATAACAAATATACTTACTACTTTTATTATCATCAATATAACATGCATTATTACCCATATTATGCAGTTATTATCGATAGAACTATAATAAATATACTTATTACTTTTATTATTATCAATATAACATGCACTATTAGCCATATTTTACTATTATTATCGCTAGAACTATAATAATTATACTTATTACTCCCGATATTATCAATATGACATGCATTATTACCCATATAATGCAGTTATGATCGGTAGAACTGTAATAATTATACTTATTACTTATATTATTATCAATATAACATGCATTATTACGCATATTATGCAGTTATAATCGCTAGAACTATAATAAATATACTTAGTACTTTTATTATCATCAATATAACATGCATTATTACCCATATTATGCAGTTATTATCGATAGAACTATAATAAATATACTTATTACTTTTATTATTATCAATGTAACATGCACTATTAGCCATATTGTACTATTATTATCGCTAGAACTATAATAATTGTACTTATTGCACCCGATATTATCAATATAACATGCATTAATACCCATATAATGCAGTTATTATCGCTAGAACTGTAATAATTATACTTATTACTTATATTATTAGCAATATAACGTGCATTATTACCCATATTATGCAGTTATTATCGCTAGAACTGTAATAATTATACTTATTACTTATATTATTATCAATATAACATGCATTATTACGCATATTATGCAGTTATAATCGCTAGAACTATAATAAATATACTTAGCACTTTTATTATCATCAATATAACATGCATTATTACCCATATTATGCAGTTATTATCGATAGAACAGTAATAAATATACTTATTACTTTTATTATTATCAATATAACATGCACTATTAGCCATATTGTACTATTATTATCGCTAGAACTATAATAATTATACTTATTACTCCCGATATTATCAATATAACATGCATTATTACCCATATAATGCAGTTATTATCGCTAGAACTGTAAAAATTATACTTATTACTTATATTATCAGCCATATAACGTGCATTATTACCCATATAATGCAGTTCTTATCGCTAGAACTGTAATAATTATACTTATTACTTATATTATTATCAATATAGCATGCATTATTACCCATATTATGCAGTTATTATCTCTAGAACTATAATAAATATACGTATTACTTTTATTATCATCAATATAACATGCATTATTACCCATATTATGCAGTTATTATCGATAGAACTGTAATAAATATACTTATTACTTTTATTATTATCAATATAACAGACGCTCTAAGCCATATTTTACTAGTATTATCGCTAGAACTGTAATAATTATACTTATTACTTATATTATCCGCAATATAACGTGCATTATTACCCATATAATGCAGTTATTATCGCTAGAACTGTAATAATTATACTTATTACTTATATTATTATCAATATAACATGCACTATTAGCCATATTGTACTATTATTATCGCTAGAACTATAATAATTGTACTTATTGCACCCGATATTATCAATATAACATGCATTATTACCCATATAATGCAGTTATTATCGCTAGAACTGTAATAATAGTACTTATTACTTATATTATTAGCAATATAACGTGCATTATTACCCATATTATGCAGTTATTATAGCTGGAACAGTAATAATTATACTTATTACTTATATTATTATCAATATAACATGCATTATTACCCATATAATGGAGTTATTATCGCTAGAACTGTAATAATTATACTTATTACTTATATTATTCTCAATATAACATGCATTATTACCCATATTATGCAGTTATAATCGCTAGAACTATAACAAATATACTTACTACTTTTATTATCATCAATATAACATGCATTATTACCCATATTATGCAGTTATTATCGATAGAACTATAATAAATATACTTATTACTTTTATTATTATCAATATAACATGCACTATTAGCCATATTTTACTATTATTATCGCTAGAACTATAATAATTATACTTATTACTCCCGATATTATCAATATGACATGCATTATTACCCATATAATGCAGTTATGATCGGTAGAACTGTAATAATTATACTTATTACTTACATTATTAGCAATATAACGTGCATTATTACCCATATAATGCAGTTATTATCGGTAGAACTGTAATAATTATACTTATTACTAATTTATTAGCAATATAACGTGCATTATTTCCCATATAATGCAGTTATTATCGCTGGAACTGAAATAATTATACTTATTACTTACATTATTAGCAATGTAACGTGCATTATTACCCATATTATGCAGTTATTATCGCTAGAACTATAATAAATATACGTATTACTTTTATTATCATCAATATAACATGCATTATTACCCACATTACGCAGTTATTATCGATAGAACTGTAATAAATATACTTATTGCTTTTATTATTATCAATATAGCATGCACTATTAGCCATATTTTACTATTACTATCGCTAGAACTATAATAATTATACTTATTACTCCCAATATTATCAATATAGCATGCATTATTACCCCTATAATGCAGTTATTGTCGCTAGAACTGTAATAATTATACTTATTACTTATATTATTATCAATATAACATGCATTATTACCCATATTATGCAGTTATTATCTCTAGAACTATAATAAATATACGTATTACTTTTATTATCATCAATATAACATGCATTATTACCCATATTATGCAGTTATTATCGATAGAACTGTAATAAATATACTTATTACTTTTATTATTATCAATATAACATGCACTATTAGCCATATTGTACTATTATTATCGCTAGAACTATAATAATTATACTTATTACTCCCAATATTATCAATATAACATGCATTATTACCCCTATTATGCAGTTATTATCGCTAGAACTGTAATAATTATACTTATTACTTATATTATTATCAATATAACATGCATTATTACCCATATAATGGAGTTATTATCGCTAGAACTGTAATAATTATACCTATTACTTATATTATTCTCAATATAACATGCATTATTACCCATATAATGCAGTTATTATCGACAGAAGTATAATAAATATACTTAGTACTTTTATTATCATCAATATAACATGCATTATTACCCATATTATGCAGTTATTATCGATAGAACTATAATAAATATACTTATTACTTTTATTATTATCAATATAACATGCACTATTAGCCATATTGTACTATTATTATCGCTAGAACTATAATAATTGTACTTATTGCACCCGATATTATCAATATAACATGCATTAATACCCATATAATGCAGTTATTATCGCTAGAACTGTAATAATTATACTTATTACTTATATTATTAGCAATATAACGTGCATTATTACCCATATTATGCAGTTATTATCGCTAGAACTGTAATAATTATACTTATTACTTTTATTATTATCAATATAACATGCATTATTACCCATATAATGGAGTTATTATCGCTAGAACTGTAATAATTATACTTATTACTTATATTATTCTCAATATAACATGCATTATTACCCATATAATGCAGTTATTATCGCTAGAACTGTAATAATTATACTTATTACTTATATTATTATCAATATAACATGCATTATTACGCATATTATGCAGTTATAATCGCTAGAACTATAATAAATATACTTAGCACTTTTATTATCATCAATATAACATGCATTATTACCCATATTATGCAGTTATTATCGATAGAACAGTAATAAATATACTTATTACTTTTATTATTATCAATATAACATGCACTATTAGCCATATTGTACTATTATTATCGCTAGAACTATAATAATTATACTTATTACTCCCGATATTATCAATATAACATGCATTATTACCCATATAATGCAGTTATTATCGCTAGAACTGTAAAAATTATACTTATTACTTATATTATCAGCCATATAACGTGCATTATTACCCATATAATGCAGTTCTTATCGCTAGAACTGTAATAATTATACTTATTACTTATATTATTATCAATATAACATGCATTATTACCCATATTATGCAGTTATTATCTCTAGAACTATAATAAATATACGTATTACTTTTATTATCATCAATATAACATGCATTATTACCCATATTATGCAGTTATTATCGATAGAACTGTAATAAATATACTTATTACTTTTATTATTATCAATATAACATGCACTATTAGCCATATTGTACTATTATTATCGCTAGAACTATAATAATTATACTTATTACTCCCAATATTATCAATATAACATGCATTATTACCCCTATTATGCAGTTATTATCGCTAGAACTGTAATAATTATACTTATTACTTATATTATTATCAATATAACATGCATTATTACCCATATAATGGAGTTATTATCGCTAGAACTGTAATAATTATACCTATTACTTATATTATTCTCAATATAACATGCATTATTACCCATATAATGCAGTTATTATCGCTAGAACTGTAATAATTATACTTATTACTTATATTATTATCAATATAACATGCACTATTAGCCATATTGTACTATTATTATCGCTAGAACTATAATAATTGTACTTATTGCACCCGATATTATCAATATAACATGCATTATTACCCATATAATGCAGTTATTATCGCTAGAACTGTAATAATAATACTTATTACTTATATTATTAGCAATATAACGTGCATTATTACCCATATTATGCAGTTATTATAGCTGGAACTGTAATAATTATACTTATTACTTATATTATTATCAATATAACATGCATTATTACCCATATAATGGAGTTATTATCGCTAGAACTGTAATAATTATACTTATTACTTATATTATTCTCAATATAACATGCATTATTACCCATATTATGCAGTTATAATCGCTAGAACTATAACAAATATACTTACTACTTTTATTATCATCAATATAACATGCATTATTACCCATATTATGCAGTTATTATCGATAGAACTATAATAAATATACTTATTACTTTTATTATTATCAATATAACATGCACTATTAGCCATATTTTACTATTATTATCGCTAGAACTATAATAATTATACTTATTACTCCCGATATTATCAATATGACATGCATTATTACCCATATAATGCAGTTATGATCGGTAGAACTGTAATAATTATACTTATTACTTACATTATTAGCAATATAACGTGCATTATTACCCATATAATGCAGTTATTATCGGTAGAACTGTAATAATTATACTTATTACTTACATTATTAGCAATATAACGTGCATTATTTCCCATATAATGCAGTTATTATCGCTGGAACTGAAATAATTATACTTATTACTTACATTTTTAGCAATGTAACGTGCATTATTACCCATATTATGCAGTTATTATCGCTAGAACTATAATAAATATACGTATTACTTTTATTATCATCAATATAACATGCATTATTACCCACATTACGCAGTTATTATCGATAGAACAGTAATAAATATACTTATTACTTTTATTGTTATCAATATAACATGCACTATTAGCCATATTTTACTATTATTATCGCTAGAACTATAATAATTATACTTATTACTCCCGATATTATCAATATGACATGCATTATTACCCATATAATGCAGTTATTATCGGTAGAACTGTAATAATTATACTTATTACTTACATTATTAGCAATATAACGTGCATTATTTCCCATATAATGCAGTTATTATCGCTAGAACTGAAATAATTATACTTATTACTTATATTATTCTCAATATAACATGCATTATTACCCATATAATGCAGTTATTATCGCTAGAACTGTAATAATTATACTTATTACTTATATTATTATCAATATAACATGCATTATTACGCATATTATGCAGTTATAATCGCTAGAACTATAATAAATATACTTAGCACTTTTATTATCATCAATATAACATGCATTATTACCCATATTATGCAGTTATTATCGATAGAACAGTAATAAATATACTTATTACTTTTATTATTATCAATATAACATGCACTATTAGCCATATTGTACTATTATTATCGCTAGAACTATAATAATTATACTTATTACTCCCGATATTATCAATATAACATGCATTATTACCCATATAATGCAGTTATTATCGCTAGAACTGTAAAAATTATACTTATTACTTATATTATCAGCCATATAACGTGCATTATTACCCATATAATGCAGTTCTTATCGCTAGAACTGTAATAATTATACTTATTACTTATATTATTATCAATATAACATGCATTATTACCCATATTATGCAGTTATTATCTCTAGAACTATAATAAACATACGTATTACTTTTATTATCATCAATATAACATGCATTATTACCCATATTATGCAGTTATTATCGATAGAACTGTAATAAATATACTTATTACTTTTATTATTATCAATATAACATGCACTATTAGCCATATTGTACTATTATTATCGCTAGAACTATAATAATTATACTTATTACTCCCAATATTATCAATATAACATGCATTATTACCCCTATTATGCAGTTATTATCGCTAGAACTGTAATAATTATACTTATTACTTATATTATTATCAATATAACATGCATTATTACCCATATAATGGAGTTATTATCGCTAGAACTGTAATAATTATACCTATTACTTATATTATTCTCAATATAACATGCATTAATACCCATATAATGCAGTTATTATCGACAGAAGTATAATAAATATACTTAGTACTTTTATTATCATCAATATAACATGCATTATTACCCATATTATGCAGTTATTATCGATAGAACTATAATAAATATACTTATTACTTTTATTATTATCAATATAACATGCACTATTAGCCATATTGTACTATTATTATCGCTAGAACTATAATAATTGTACTTATTGCACCGGATATTATCAATATAACATGCATTATTACCCATATAATGCAGTTATTATCGCTAGAACTGTAATAATTATACTTATTACTTACATTATTAGCAATATAACGTGCATCATTTCCCATATAATGCAGTTCTTATCGCTAGAACTGTAATAATTATACGTATTACTTATATTGTTATCAATATAACATGCATTATTACCCATATTATGCAGTTATTATCTCTAGAACTATAATAAATATACGTATTACTTTTATTATCATCAATATAACATGCATTATTACCCATATTATGCAGTTATTATCGATAGAACTGTAATAAATATACTTATTACTTTTATTATTATCAATATAACAGACGCTCTAAGCCATATTTTACTAGTATTATCGCTAGAACTGTAATAATTATACTTATTACTTATATTACCAGCAATATAACGTGCATTATTACCCATATAATGCAGTTATTATCGCTAGAACTGTAATAATTATACTTATTACTTATATTATTATCAATATAACATGCACTATTAGCCATATTGTACTATTATTATCGCTAGAACTATAATAATTGTACTTATTGCACCCGATATTATCAATATAACATGCATTATTACCCATATAATGCAGTTATTATCGCTAGAACTGTAATAATAATACTTATTACTTATATTATTAGCAATATAACGTGCATTATTACCCATATAATGCAGTTATGATCGGTAGAACTGTAATAATTATACTTATTACTTACATTATTAGCAATATAACGTGCATTATTACCCATATAATGCAGTTATTATCGGTAGAACTGTAATAATTATACTTATTACTTACATTATTAGCAATATAACGTGCATTATTACCCATATTATGCAGTTATTATCGCTAGAACTATAATAAATATACGTATTACTTTTATTATCATCAATATAACATGCATTATTACCCACATTACGCAGTTATTATCGATAGAACAGTAATAAATATACTTATTACTTTTATTATTATCAATATAACATGCACTATTAGCCATATTTTACTATTATTATCGCTAGAACTATAATAATTATACTTATTACTCCCGATATTATCAATATGACATGCATTATTACCCATATAATGCAGTTATTATCGGTAGAACTGTAATAATTATACTTATTACTTACATTATTAGCAATATAACGTGCATTATTTCCCATATAATGCAGTTATTATCGCTAGAACTGTAATAATTATACTTATTACTTATATTATTAGCAATATAACGTGCATTATTACCCATATTATGCAGTTATTATCACCTAGAACTGTAATAATTATACTTATTACTTATATTATTATCAATATAACATGCATTATTACCCATATAATGGAGTTATTATCGCTAGAACTGTAATAATTATACTTATTACTTATATTATTCTCAATATAACATGCATTATTACCCATATTATGCAGTTATAATCGCTAGAACTATAACAAATATACTTACTACTTTTATTATCATCAATATAACATGCATTATTACCCATATTATGCAGTTATTATCGATAGAACTATAATAAATATACTTATTACTTTTATTATTATCAATATAACATGCACTATTAGCCATATTTTACTATTATTATCGCTAGAACTATAATAATTATACTTATTACTCCCGATATTATCAATATGACATGCATTATTACCCATATAATGCAGTTATTATCGCTAGAACTGTAATAATTATACTTATTACTTACATTATTAGCAATATAACGTGCATTATTTCCCATATAATGCAGTTATTATCGCTAGAACTGTAATAATTATACTTATTACTTACATTATTAGCAATGTAACGTGCATTATTACCCATATTATGCAGTTATTATCGCTAGAACTATAATAAATATACGTATTACTTTTATTATCATCAATATAACATGCATTATTACCCACATTACGCAGTTATTATCGATAGAACTGTAATAATTATACTTATTACTTATATTATTAGCAATATAACGTGCATTATTACCCATATTATGCAGTTATTATCACCTAGAACTGTAATAATTATACTTATTACTTATATTATTATCAATATAACATGCATTATTACCCATATAATGGAGTTATTATCGCTAGAACTGTAATAATTATACTTATTACTTATATTATTCTCAATATAACATGCATTATTACCCATATTATGCAGTTATAATCGCTAGAACTATAACAAATATACTTACTACTTTTATTATCATCAATATAACATGCATTATTACCCATATTATGCAGTTATTATCGATAGAACTATAATAAATATACTTATTACTTTTATTATTATCAATATAACATGCACTATTAGCCATATTTTACTATTATTATCGCTAGAACTATAATAATTATACTTATTACTCCCGATATTATCAATATGACATGCATTATTACCCATATAATGCAGTTATGATCGGTAGAACTGTAATAATTATACTTATTACTTACATTATTAGCAATATAACGTGCATTATTACCCATATAATGCAGTTATTATCGGTAGAACTGTAATAATTATACTTATTACTTACATTATTAGCAATATAACGTGCATTATTTCCCATATAATGCAGTTATTATCGCTGGAACTGAAATAATTATACTTATTACTTACATTATTAGCAATGTAACGTGCATTATTACCCATATTATGCAGTTATTATCGCTAGAACTATAATAAATATACGTATTACTTTTATTATCATCAATATAACATGCGTTATTACCCACATTACGCAGTTATTATCGATAGAACTGTAATAAATATACTTATTGCTTTTATTATTATCAATATAGCATGCACTATTAGCCATATTTTACTATTACTATCGCTAGAACTATAATAATTATACTTATTACTCCCAATATTATCAATATAGCATGCATTATTACCCCTATAATGCAGTTATTATCGCTAGAACTGTAATAATTATACTTATTACTTATATTATTGTCAATATAACATGCATTATTACGCATATTATGCAGTTATAATCGCTAGAACTATAATAAATATACTTAGTACTTTTATTATCATCAATATAACATGCATTATTACCCATATTATGCAGTTATTATCGATAGAACTATAATAAATATACTTATTACTTTTATTATTATCAATATAACATGCACTATTAGCCATATTGTACTATTATTATCGCTAGAACTATAATAATTGTACTTATTGCACCCGATATTATCAATATAACATGCATTAATACCCATATAATGCAGTTATTATCGCTAGAACTGTAATAATTATACTTATTACTTATATTATTAGCAATATAACGTGCATTATTACCCATATTATGCAGTTATTATCGCTAGAACTGTAATAATTATACTTATTACTTATATTATTATCAATATAACATGCATTATTACGCATATTATGCAGTTATAATCGCTAGAACTATAATAAATATACTTAGCACTTTTATTATCATCAATATAACATGCATTATTACCCATATTATGCAGTTATTATCGATAGAACAGTAATAAATATACTTATTACTTTTATTATTATCAATATAACATGCAGTATTAGCCATATTGTACTATTATTATCGCTAGAACTATAATAATTATACTTATTACTCCCGATATTATCAATATAACATGCATTATTACCCATATAATGCAGTTATTATCGCTAGAACTGTAAAAATTATACTTATTACTTATATTATCAGCCATATAACGTGCATTATTACCCATATAATGCAGTTCTTATCGCTAGAACTGTAATAATTATACTTATTACTTATATTATTATCAATATAACATGCATTATTACCCATATTATGCAGTTATTATCTCTAGAACTATAATAAATATACGTATTACTTTTATTATCATCAATATAACATGCATTATTACCCATATTATGCAGTTATTATCGATAGAACTGTAATAAATATACTTATTACTTTTATTATTATCAATATAACATGCACTATTAGCCATATTGTACTATTATTATCGCTAGAACTATAATAATTATACTTATTACTCCCAATATTATCAATATAACATGCATTATTACCCCTATTATGCAGTTATTATCGCTAGAACTGTAATAATTATACTTATTACTTATATTGTTATCAATATAACATGCATTATTACCCATATAATGGAGTTATTATCGCTAGAACTGTAATAATTATACCTATTACTTATATTATTCTCAATATAACATGCATTATTACCCATACAATGCAGTTATTATCGACAGAAGTATAATAAATATACTTAGTACTTTTATTATCATCAATATAACATGCATTATTACCCATATTATGCAGTTATTATCGATAGAACTATAATAGATATACTTATTACTTTTATTATTATCAATATAACATGCACTATTAGCCATATTGTACTATTATTATCGCTAGAACTATAATAATTGTACTTATTGCACCGGATATTATCAATATAACATGCATTATTACCCATATAATGCAGTTATTATCGCTAGAACTGTAATAATTATACTTATTACTTACATTATTAGCAATATAACGTGCATCATTTCCCATATAATGCAGTTCTTATCGCTAGAACTGTAATAATTATACGTATTACTTATATTATTATCAATATAACATGCATTATTACCCATATTATGCAGTTATTATCTCTAGAACTATAATAAATATACGTATTACTTTTATTATCATCAATATAACATATATTATTACCCATATTATGCAGTTATTATCGATAGAACTGTAATAAATATACTTATTACTTTTATTATTATCAATATAACAGACGCTCTAAGCCATATTTTACTAGTATTATCGCTAGAACTGTAATAATTATACTTATTACTTATATTATCCGCAATATAACGTGCATTATTACCCATATAATGCAGTTATTATCGCTAGAACTGTAATAATTATACTTATTACTTATATTATTATCAATATAACATGCACTATTAGCCATATTGTACTATTATTATCGCTAGAACTATAATAATTGTACTTATTGCACCCGATATTATCAATATAACATGCATTATTACCCATATAATGCAGTTATTATCGCTAGAACTGTAATAATAATACTTATTACTTATATTATTAGCAATATAACGTGCATTATTACCCATATTATGCAGTTATTATAGCTGGAACAGTAATAATTATACTTATTACTTATATTATTATCAATATAACATGCATTATTACCCATATAATGGAGTTATTATCGCTAGAACTGTAATAATTATACTTATTACTTATATTATTCTCAATATAACATGCATTATTACCCATATTATGCAGTTATAATCGCTAGAACTATAACAAATATACTTACTACTTTTATTATCATCAATATAACATGCATTATTACCCATATTATGCAGTTATTATCGATAGAACTATAATAAATATACTTATTACTTTTATTATTATCAATATAACATGCACTATTAGCCATATTTTACTATTATTATCGCTAGAACTATAATAATTATACTTATTACTCCCGATATTATCAATATGACATGCATTATTACCCATATAATGCAGTTATGATCGGTAGAACTGTAATAATTATACTTATTACTTACATTATTAGCAATATAACGTGCATTATTACCCATATAATGCAGTTATTATCGGTAGAACTGTAATAATTATACTTATTACTTACATTATTAGCAATATAACGTGCATTATTTCCCATATAATGCAGTTATTATCGCTGGAACTGAAATAATTATACTTATTACTTACATTATTAGCAATGTAACGTGCATTATTACCCATATTATGCAGTTATTATCGCTAGAACTATAATAAATATACGTATTACTTTTATTATCATCAATATAACATGCATTATTACCCACATTACGCAGTTATTATCGATAGAACTGTAATAAATATACTTATTGCTTTTATTATTATCAATATAGCATGCACTATTAGCCATATTTTACTATTACTATCGCTAGAACTATAATAATTATACTTATTACTCCCAATATTATCAATATAGCATGCATTATTACCCCTATAATGCAGCTATTATCGCTAGAACTGTAATAATTATACTTATTACTTATATCATTATCAATATAACATGCATTATTACGCATATTATGCAGTTATAATCGCTAGAACTATAATAAATATACTTAGCACTTTTATTATCATCAATATAACATGCATTATTACCCATATTATGCAGTTATTATCGATAGAACAGTAATAAATATACTTATTACTTTTATTATTATCAATATAACATGCACTATTAGCCATATTGTACTATTATTATCGCTAGAACTATAATAATTATACTTATTACTCCCGATATTATCAATATAACATGCATTATTACCCATATAATGCAGTTATTATCGCTAGAACTGTAAAAATTATACTTATTACTTCTATTATCAGCCATATAACGTGCATTATTACCCATATAATGCAGTTCTTATCGCTAGAACTGTAATAATTATACTTATTACTTATATTATTATCAATATAACATGCATTATTACCCATATTATGCAGTTATTATCTCTAGAACTATAATAAATATACGTATTACTTTTATTATCATCAATATAACATGCATTATTACCCATATTATGCAGTTATTATCGATAGAACTGTAATAAATATACTTATTACTTTTATTATTATCAATATAACATGCACTATTAGCCATATTGTACTATTATTATCGCTAGAACTATAATAATTATACTTATTACTCCCAATATTATCAATATAACATGCATTATTACCCCTATTATGCAGTTATTATCGCTAGAACTGTAATAATTATACTTATTACTTACATTATTAGCAATATAACGTGCATCATTTCCCATATAATGCAGTTCTTATCGCTAGAACTGTAATAATTATACGTATTACTTATATTATTATCAATATAACATGCATTATTACCCATATTATGCAGTTATTATCTCTAGAACTATAATAAATATACGTATTACTTTTATTATCATCAATATAACATGCATTATTACCCATATTATGCAGTTATTATCGATAGAACTGTAATAAATATACTTATTACTTTTATTATTATCAATATAACAGACGCTCTAAGCCATATTTTACTAGTATTATCGCTAGAACTGTAATAATTATACTTATTACTTATATTATCCGCAATATAACGTGCATTATTACCCATATAATGCAGTTATTATCGCTAGAACTGTAATAATTATACTTATTACTTATATTATTATCAATATAACATGCACTATTAGCCATATTGTACTATTATTATCGCTAGAACTATAATAATTGTACTTATTGCACCCGATATTATCAATATAACATGCATTATTACCCATATAATGCAGTTATTATCGCTAGAACTGTAATAATAATACTTATTACTTATATTATTAGCAATATAACGTGCATTATTACCCATATTATGCAGTTATTATAGCTGGAACTGTAATAATTATACTTATTACTTATATTATTAACAATATAACATGCATTATTACCCATATAATGGAGTTATTATCGCTAGAACTGTAATAATTATACTTATTACTTATATTATTCTCAATATAACGTGCATTATTACCCATATTATGCAGTTATAATCGCTAGAACTATAACAAATATACTTACTACTTTTATTATCATCAATATAACATGCATTATTACCCATATTATGCAGTTATTATCGATAGAACTATAATAAATATACTTATTACTTTTATTATTATCAATATAACATGCACTATTAGCCATATTTTACTATTATTATCGCTAGAACTATAATAATTATACTTATTACTCCCGATATTATCAATATGACATGCATTATTACCCATATAATGCAGTTATGATCGGTAGAACTGTAATAATTATACTTATTACTTACATTATTAGCAATATAACGTGCATCATTTCCCATATAATGCAGTTCTTATCGCTAGAACTGTAATAATTATACGTATTACTTATATTATTATCAATATAACATGCATTATTACCCATATTATGCAGTTATTATCTCTAGAACTCTAATAAATATACGTATTTCTTTTATTATCATCAATATAACATGCATTATTACCCATATTATGCAGTTATTATCGATAGAACTGTAATAAATATACTTATTACTTTTATTATTATCAATATAACAGACGCTCTAAGCCATATTTTACTAGTATTATCGCTAGAACTGTAATAATTATACTTATTACTTATATTATCCGCAATATAACGTGCATTATTACCCATATAATGCAGTTATTATCGCTAGAACTGTAATAATTATACTTATTACTTATATTATTATCAATATAACATGCACTATTAGCCATATTGTACTATTATTATCGCTAGAACTATAATAATTGTACTTATTGCACCCGATATTATCAATATAACATGCATTATTACCCATATAATGCAGTTATTATCGCTAGAACTGTAATAATAATACTTATTACTTATATTATTAGCAATATAACGTGCATTATTACCCATATAATGCAGTTATTATCGGTAGAACTGTAATAATTATACTTATTACTTACATTATTAGCAATATAACGTGCATTATTTCCCATATAATGCAGTTATTATCGCTAGAACTGAAATAATTATACTTATTATTTATATTATTCTGAATATAACATGCATTATTACCCATATAATGCAGTTATTATCGCTAGAACTGTAATAATTATACTTATTACTTATATTATTATCAATATAACATGCATTATTACGCATATTATGCAGTTATAATCGCTAGAACTATAATAAATATACTTAGCACTTTTATTATCATCAATATAACATGCATTATTACCCATATTATGCAGTTATTATCGATAGAACAGTAATAAATATACTTATTACTTTTATTATTATCAATATAACATGCACTATTAGCCATATTGTACTATTATTATCGCTAGAACTATAATAATTATACTTATTACTCCCGATATTATCAATATAACATGCATTATTACCCATATAATGCAGTTATTATCGCTAGAACTGTAAAAATTATACTTATTACTTATATTATCAGCCATATAACATGCATTATTACCCATATAATGCAGTTCTTATCGCTAGAACTGTAATAATTATACTTATTACTTATATTATTATCAATATAACATGCATTATTACCCATATTATGCAGTTATTATCTCTAGAACTATAATAAATATACGTATTACTTTTATTATCATCAATATAACATGCATTATTACCCATATTATGCAGTTATTATCGATAGAACTGTAATAAATATACTTATTGCTTTTATTATTATCAATATAACATGCACTATTAGCCATATTGTACTATTATTATCGCTAGAACTATAATAATTATACTTATTACTTATATTATCCGCAATATAACGTGCATTATTACCCATATAATGCAGTTATTATCGCTAGAACTGTAATAATTATACTTATTACTTATATTATTATCAATATAACATGCACTATTAGCCATATTGTACTATTATTATCGCTAGAACTATAATAATTGTACTTATTGCACCCGATATTATCAATATAACATGCATTATTACCCATATAATGCAGTTATTATCGCTAGAACTGTAATAATAATACTTATTACTTATATTATTAGCAATATAACGTGCATTATTACCCATATAATGCAGTTATTATCGGTAGAACTGTAATAATTATACTTATTACTTACATTATTAGCAATATAACGTGCATTATTTCCCATATAATGCAGTTATTATCGCTAGAACTGAAATAATTATACTTATTATTTATATTATTCTGAATATAACATGCATTATTACCCATATAATGCAGTTATTATCGCTAGAACTGTAATAATTATACTTATTACTTATATTATTATCAATATAACATGCATTATTACGCATATTATGCAGTTATAATCGCTAGAACTATAATAAATATACTTAGCACTTTTATTATCATCAATATAACATGCATTATTACCCATATTATGCAGTTATTATCGATAGAACAGTAATAAATATACTTATTACTTTTATTATTATCAATATAACATGCACTATTAGCCATATTGTACTATTATTATCGCTAGAACTATAATAATTATACTTATTACTCCCGATATTATCAATATAACATGCATTATTACCCATATAATGCAGTTATTATCGCTAGAACTGTAAAAATTATACTTATTACTTATATTATCAGCCATATAACATGCATTATTACCCATATAATGCAGTTCTTATCGCTAGAACTGTAATAATTATACTTATTACTTATATTATTATCAATATAACATGCATTATTACCCATATTATGCAGTTATTATCTCTAGAACTATAATAAATATACGTATTACTTTTATTATCATCAATATAACATGCATTATTACCCATATTATGCAGTTATTATCGATAGAACTGTAATAAATATACTTATTGCTTTTATTATTATCAATATAACATGCACTATTAGCCATATTGTACTATTATTATCGCTAGAACTATAATAATTATACTTATTACTCCCAATATTATCAATATAACATGCATTATTACCCCTATTATGCAGTTATTATCGCTAGAACTGTAATAATTATACTTATTACTTATATTATTATCAATATAACATGCATTATTACCCATATAATGGAGTTATTATCGCTAGAACTGTAATAATTATACCTATTACTTATATTATTCTCAATATAACATGCATTATTACCCATATAATGCAGTTATTATCGACAGAAGTATAATAAATATACTTAGTACTTTTATTATCATCAATATAACATGCATTATTACCCATATTATGCAGTTATTATCGATAGAACTATAATAAATATACTTATTACTTTTATTATTATCAATATAACATGCACTATTAGCCATATTGTACTATTATTATCGCTAGAACTATAATAATTGTACTTATTGCACCGGATATTATCAATATAACATGCATTATTACCCATATAATGCAGTTATTATCGCTAGAACTGTAATAATTATACTTATTACTTACATTATTAGCAATATAACGTGCATCATTTCCCATATAATGCAGTTCTTATCGCTAGAACTGTAATAATTATACGTATTACTTATATTGTTATCAATATAACATGCATTATTACCCATATTATGCAGTTATTATCTCTAGAACTATAATAAATATACGTATTACTTTTATTATCATCAATATAACATGCATTATTACCCATATTATGCAGTTATTATCGATAGAACTGTAATAAATATACTTATTACTTTTATTATTATCAATATAACAGACGCTCTAAGCCATATTTTACTAGTATTATCGCTAGAACTGTAATAATTATACTTATTACTTATATTACCAGCAATATAACGTGCATTATTACCCATATAATGCAGTTATTATCGCTAGAACTGTAATAATTATACTTATTACTTATATTATTATCAATATAACATGCACTATTAGCCATATTGTACTATTATTATCGCTAGAACTATAATAATTGTACTTATTGCACCCGATATTATCAATATAACACGCATTATTACCCATATAATGCAGTTATTATCGCTAGAACTGTAATAATAATACTTATTACTTATATTATTAGCAATATAACGTGCATTATTACCCATATAATGCAGTTATTATCGCTAGAACTGTAATAATTATACTTATTACTTATATTATTATCAATATAACATGCACTATTAGCCATATTGTACTATTATTATCGCTAGAACTATAATAATTGTACTTATTGCACCCGATATTATCAATACAACATGCATTATTACCCATATAATGCAGTTATTATCGATAGAACTGTAATAAATATACTTATTACTTTTATTATTATCAATATAACATGCACTATTAGCCATATTGTACTATTATTATCGCTAGAACTATAATAATTATACTTATTACTCCCAATATTATCAATATAACATGCATTATTACCCCTATTATGCAGTTATTATCGCTAGAACTGTAATAATTATACTTATTACTTACATTATTAGCAATATAACGTGCATCATTTCCCATATAATGCAGTTCTTATCGCTAGAACTGTAATAATTATACGTATTACTTATATTATTATCAATATAACATGCATTATTACCCATATTATGCAGTTATTATCTCTAGAACTATAATAAATATACGTATTACTTTTATTATCATCAATATAACATGCATTATTACCCATATTATGCAGTTATTATCGATAGAACTGTAATAAATATACTTATTACTTTTATTATTATCAATATAACAGACGCTCTAAGCCATATTTTACTAGTATTATCGCTAGAACTGTAATAATTATACTTATTACTTATATTATCCGCAATATAACGTGCATTATTACCCATATAATGCAGTTATTATCGCTAGAACTGTAATAATTATACTTATTACTTATATTATTATCAATATAACATGCACTATTAGCCATATTGTACTATTATTATCGCTAGAACTATAATAATTGTACTTATTGCACCCGATATTATCAATATAACATGCATTATTACCCATATAATGCAGTTATTATCGCTAGAACTGTAATAATAATACTTATTACTTATATTATTAGCAATATAACGTGCATTATTACCCATATTATGCAGTTATTATAGCTGGAACTGTAATAATTATACTTATTACTTATATTATTATCAATATAACATGCATTATTACCCATATAATGGAGTTATTATCGCTAGAACTGTAATAATTATACTTATTACTTATATTATTCTCAATATAACGTGCATTATTACCCATATTATGCAGTTATTATCGATAGAACTATAATAAATATACTTATTACTTTTATTATTATCAATATAACATGCACTATTAGCCATATTGTACTATTATTATCGCTAGAACTATAATAATTGTACTTATTGCACCCGATATTATCAATATAACATGCATTAATACCCATATAATGCAGTTATTATCGCTAGAACTGTAATAATTATACTTATTACTTATATTATTAGCAATATAACGTGCATTATTACCCATATTATGCAGTTATTATCGCTAGAACTGTAATAATTATACTTATTACTTATATTATTATCAATATAACATGCATTATTACCCATATAATGGAGTTATTATCGCTAGAACTGTAATAATTATACTTATTACTTATATTATTCTCAATATAACATGCATTATTACCCATATAATGCAGTTATTATCGCTAGAACTGTAATAATTATACTTATTACTTATATTATTATCAATATAACATGCATTATTACGCATATTATGCAGTCATAATCGCTAGAACTATAATAAATATACTTAGCACTTTTATTATCATCAATATAACATGCATTATTACCCATATTATGCAGTTATTATCGATAGAACAGTAATAAATATACTTATTACTTTTATTATTATCAATATAACATGCACTATTAGCCATATTGTACTATTATTATCGCTAGAACTATAATAATTATACTTATTACTCCCGATATTATCAATATAACATGCATTATTACCCATATAATGCAGTTATTATCGCTAGAACTGTAAAAATTATACTTATTACTTATATTATCAGCCATATAACGTGCATTATTACCCATATAATGCAGTTCTTATCGCTAGAACTGTAATAATTATACTTATTACTTATATTATTATCAATATAACATGCATTATTACCCCTATTATGCAGTTATTATCGCTAGAACTGTAATAATTATACTTATTACTTACATTATTAGCAATATAACGTGCATCATTTCCCATATAATGCAGTTCTTATCGCTAGAACTGTAATAATAATACTTATTACTTATATTATTAGCAATATAACGTGCATTATTACCCATATTATGCAGTTATTATAGCTGGAACAGTAATAATTATACTTATTACTTATATTATTATCAATATAACATGCATTATTACCCATATAATGGAGTTATTATCGCTAGAACTGTAATAATTATACTTATTACTTATATTATTCTCAATATAACATGCATTATTACCCATATTATGCAGTTATAATCGCTAGAACTATAACAAATATACTTACTACTTTTATTATCATCAATATAACATGCATTATTACCCATATTATGCAGTTATTATCGATAGAACTATAATAAATATACTTAGTACTTTTATTATCAGCAATATAACATGCATTATTACCCATATTATGCAGTTATTATCGATAGAACTATAATAAATATACTTATTACTTTTATTATTATCAATATAACATGCACTATTAGCCGTATTGTACTATTATTATCGCTAGAACTATAATAATTGTACTTATTGCACCCGATATTATCAATATAACATGCATTAATACCCATATAATGCAGTTATTATCGCTAGAACTGTAATAATTATACTTATTACTTATATTATTAGCAATATAACGTGCATTATTACCCATATTATGCAGTTATTATCGCTAGAACTGTAATAATTATACTTATTACTTATATTATTATCAATATAACATGCATTATTACCCATATAATGGAGTTATTATCGCTAGAACTGTAATAATTATACTTATTACTTATATTATTCTCAATATAACATGCATTATTACCCATATAATGCAGTTATTATCGCTAGAACTGTAATAATTATACTTATTACTTATATTATTATCAATATAACATGCATTATTACGCATATTATGCAGTCATAATCGCTAGAACTATAATAAATATACTTAGCACTTTTATTATCATCAATATAACATGCATTATTACCCATATTATGCAGTTATTATCGATAGAACAGTAATAAATATACTTATTACTTTTATTATTATCAATATAACATGCACTATTAGCCATATTGTACTATTATTATCGCTAGAACTATAATAATTATACTTATTACTCCCGATATTATCAATATAACATGCATTATTACCCATATAATGCAGTTATTATCGCTAGAACTGTAAAAATTATACTTATTACTTATATTATCAGCCATATAACGTGCATTATTACCCATATAATGCAGTTCTTATCGCTAGAACTGTAATAATTATACTTATTACTTATATTATTATCAATATAACATGCATTATTACCCCTATTATGCAGTTATTATCGCTAGAACTGTAATAATTATACTTATTACTTACATTATTAGCAATATAACGTGCATCATTTCCCATATAATGCAGTTCTTATCGCTAGAACTGTAATAATTATACGTATTACTTATATTATTATCAATATAACATGCATTATTACCCATATTATGCAGTTATTATCTCTAGAACTATAATAAATATACGTATTACTTTTATTATCATCAATATAACATGCATTATTACCCATATTATGCAGTTATTATCGATAGAACTGTAATAAATATACTTATTACTTTTATTATTATCAATATAACAGACGCTCTAAGCCATATTTTACTAGTATTATCGCTAGAACTGTAATAATTATACTTATTACTTACATTATTAGCAATATAACGTGCATTATTTCCCATATAATGCAGTTATTATCGCTAGAACTGAAATAATTATACTTATTACTTATATTATTCTCAATATAACATGCATTATTACCCATATTATGCAGTTATTATCGATAGAACTGTAATAAATATACTTATTGCTTTTATTATTATCAATATAACATGCACTATTAGCCATATTGTACTATTATTATCGCTAGAACTATAATAATTATACTTATTACTCCCAATATTATCAATATAACATGCATTATTACCCCTATTATGCAGTTATTATCGCTAGAACTGTAATAATTATACTTATTACTTATATTATTATCAATATAACATGCATTATTACCCATATAATGGAGTTATTATCGCTAGAACTGTAATAATTATACCTATTACTTATATTATTCTCAATATAACATGCATTATTACCCATATAATGCAGTTATTATCGACAGAAGTATAATAAATATACTTAGTACTTTTATTATCACCAATATAACATGCATTATTACCCATATTATGCAGTTATTATCGATAGAACTATAATAAATATACTTATTACTTTTATTATTATCAATATAACATGCACTATTAGCCATATTGTACTATTATTATCGCTAGAACTATAATAATTGTACTTATTGCACCGGATATTATCAATATAACATGCATTATTACCCATATAATGCAGTTATTATCGCTAGAACTGTAATAATTATACTTATTACTTACATTATTAGCAATATAACGTGCATCATTTCCCATATAATGCAGTTCTTATCGCTAGAACTGTAATAATTATACGTATTACTTATATTGTTATCAATATAACATGCATTATTACCCATATTATGCAGTTATTATCTCTAGAACTATAATAAATATACGTATTACTTTTATTATCATCAATATAACATGCATTATTACCCATATTATGCAGTTATTATCGATAGAACTGTAATAAATATACTTATTACTTTTATTATTATCAATATAACAGACGCTCTAAGCCATATTTTACTAGTATTATCGCTAGAACTGTAATAATTATACTTATTACTTATATTACCAGCAATATAACGTGCATTATTACCCATATAATGCAGTTATTATCGCTAGAACTGTAATAATTATACTTATTACTTATATTATTATCAATATAACATGCACTATTAGCCATATTGTACTATTATTATCGCTAGAACTATAATAATTGTACTTATTGCACCCGATATTATCAATATAACACGCATTATTACCCATATAATGCAGTTATTATCGCTAGAACTGTAATAATAATACTTATTACTTATATTATTAGCAATATAACGTGCATTATTACCCATATAATGCAGTTATTATCGCTAGAACTGTAATAATTATACTTATTACTTATATTATTATCAATATAACATGCACTATTAGCCATATTGTACTATTATTATCGCTAGAACTATAATAATTGTACTTATTGCACCCGATATTATCAATATAACATGCATTATTACCCATATAATGCAGTTATTATCGCTAGAACTGTAATAATAATACTTATTACTTATATTATTAGCAATATAACGTGCATTATTACCCATATTATGCAATTATTATAGCTGGAACAGTAATAATTATACTTATTACTTATATTATTATCAATATAACATGCATTATTACCCATATAATGGAGTTATTATCGCTAGAACTGTAATAATTATACTTATTACTTATATTATTCTCAATATAACATGCATTATTACCCATATTATGCAGTTATAATCGCTAGAACTATAACAAATATACTTACTACTTTTATTATCATCAATATAACATGCATTATTACCCATATTATGCAGTTATTATCGATAGAACTATAATAAATATACTTATTACTTTTATTATTATCAATATAACATGCACTATTAGCCATATTTTACTATTATTATCGCTAGAACTATAATAATTATACTTATTACTCCCGATATTATCAATATGACATGCATTATTACCCATATAATGCAGTTATGATCGGTAGAACTGTAATAATTATACTTATTACTTACATTATTAGCAATATAACGTGCATTATTACCCATATAATGCAGTTATTATCGGTAGAACTGTAATAATTATACTTATTACTTACATTATTAGCAATATAACGTGCATTATTTCCCATATAATGCAGTTATTATCGCTGGAACTGAAATAATTATACTTATTACTTACATTATTAGCAATGTAACGTGCATTATTACCCATATTATGCAGTTATTATCGCTAGAACTATAATAAATATACGTATTACTTTTATTATCATCAATATAACATGCATTATTACCCACATTACGCAGTTATTATCGATAGAACTGTAATAAATATACTTATTGCTTTTATTATTATCAATATAGCATGCACTATTAGCCATATTTTACTATTACTATCGCTAGAACTATAATAATTATACTTATTACTCCCAATATTATCAATATAGCATGCATTATTACCCCTATAATGCAGTTATTATCGCTAGAACTGTAATAATTATACTTATTACTTATATTATTATCAATATAACATGCATTATTACGCATATTATGCAGTTATAATCGCTAGAACTATAATAAATATACTTAGTACTTTTATTATCAGCAATATAACATGCATTATTACCCATATTATGCAGTTATTATCGATAGAACTATAATAAATATACTTATTACTTTTATTATTATCAATATAACATGCACTATTAGCCATATTGTACTATTATTATCGCTAGAACTATAATAATTGTACTTATTGCACCCGATATTATCAATATAACATGCATTAATACCCATATAATGCAGTTATTATCGCTAGAACTGTAATAATTATACTTATTACTTATATTATTAGCAATATAACGTGCATTATTACCCATATTATGCAGTTATTATCGCTAGAACTGTAATAATTATACTTATTACTTATATTATTATCAATATAACATGCATTATTACCCATATAATGGAGTTATTATCGCTAGAACTGTAATAATTATACTTATTACTTATATTATTCTCAATATAACATGCATTATTACCCATATTATGCAGTTATTATCGCTAGAACTGTAATAATTATACTTATTACTTATATTATTATCAATATAACATGCATTATTACGCATATTATGCAGTTATAATCGCTAGAACTATAATAAATATACTTAGCACTTTTATTATCATCAATATAACATGCATTATTACCCATATTATGCAGTTATTATCGATAGAACAGTAATAAATATACTTATTACTTTTATTATTATCAATATAACATGCACTATTAGCCATATTGTACTATTATTATCGCTAGAACTATAATAATTATACTTATTACTCCCGATATTATCAATATAACATGCATTATTACCCATATAATGCAGTTATTATCGCTAGAACTGTAAAAATTATACTTATTACTTATATTATCAGCCATATAACGTGCATTATTACCCATATAATGCAGTTCTTATCGCTAGAACTGTAATAATTATACTTATTACTTATATTATTATCAATATAACATGCATTATTACCCCTATTATGCAGTTATTATCGCTAGAACTGTAATAATTATACTTATTACTTACATTATTAGCAATATAACGTGCATCATTTCCCATATAATGCAGTTCTTATCGCTAGAACTGTAATAATTATACGTATTACTTATATTATTATCAATATAACATGCATTATTACCCATATTATGCAGTTATTATCTCTAGAACTATAATAAATATACGTATTACTTTTATTATCATCAATATAACATGCATTATTACCCATATTATGCAGTTATTATCGATAGAACTGTAATAAATATACTTATTACTTTTATTATTATCAATATAACAGACGCTCTAAGCCATATTTTACTAGTATTATCGCTAGAACTGTAATAATTATACTTATTACTTATATTATCCGCAATATAACGTGCATTATTACCCATATAATGCAGTTATTATCGCTAGAACTGTAATAATTATACTTATTACTTATATTATTATCAATATAACATGCACTATTAGCCATATTGTACTATTATTATCGCTAGAACTATAATAATTGTACTTATTGCACCCGATATTATCAATATAACATGCATTATTACCCATATAATGCAGTTATTATCGCTAGAACTGTAATAATAATACTTATTACTTATATTATTAGCAATATAACGTGCATTATTACCCATATTATGCAGTTATTATAGCTGGAACTGTAATAATTATACTTATTACTTATATTACTATCAATATAACATGCATTATTACCCATATAATGGAGTTATTATCGCTAGAACTGTAATAATTATACTTATTACTTATATTATTCTCAATATAACATGCATTATTACCCATATTATGCAGTTATAATCGCTAGAACTATAACAAATATACTTACTACTTTTATTATCATCAATATAACATGCATTATTACCCATATTATGCAGTTATTATCGATAGAACTATAATAAATATACTTATTACTTTTATTATTATCAATATAACATGCACTATTAGCCATATTTTACTATTATTATCGCTAGAACTATAATAATTATACTTATTACTCCCGATATTATCAATATGACATGCATTATTACCCATATAATGCAGTTATGATCGGTAGAACTGTAATAATTATACTTATTACTTACATTATTAGCAATATAACGTGCATTATTACCCATATAATGCAGTTATTATCGGTAGAACTGTAATAATTATACTTATTACTTACATTATTAGCAATATAACGTGCATTATTTCCCATATAATGCAGTTATTATCGCTGGAACTGAAATAATTATACTTATTACTTACATTATTAGCAATGTAACGTGCATTATTACCCATATTATGCAGTTATTATCGCTAGAACTATAATAAATATACGTATTACTTTTATTATCATCAATATAACATGCATTATTACCCACATTACGCAGTTATTATCGATAGAACAGTAATAAATATACTTATTACTTTTATTATTATCAATATAACATGCACTATTAGCCATATTGTACTATTATTATCGCTAGAACTATAATAATTATACTTATTACTCCCGATATTATCAATATAACATGCATTATTACCCATATAATGCAGTTATTATCGCTAGAACTGTAAAAATTATACTTATTACTTATATTATCAGCCATATAACGTGCATTATTACCCATATAATGCAGTTCTTATCGCTAGAACTGTAATAATTATACTTATTACTTATATTATTATCAATATAACATGCATTATTACCCATATTATGCAGTTATTATCTCTAGAACTATAATAAATATACGTATTACTTTTATTATCATCAATATAACATGCATTATTACCCATATTATGCAGTTATTATCGATAGAACTGTAATAAATATACTTATTACTTTTATTATTATCAATATAACATGCACTATTAGCCATATTGTACTATTATTATCGCTAGAACTATAATAATTATACTTATTACTCCCGATATTATCAATATAACATGCATTATTACCCATATAATGCAGTTATTATCGCTAGAACTGTAAAAATTATACTTATTACTTATATTATCAGCCATATAACGTGCATTATTACCCATATAATGCAGTTCTTATCGCTAGAACTGTAATAATTATACTTATTACTTATATTATTATCAATATAACATGCATTATTACCCCTATTATGCAGTTATTATCGCTAGAACTGTAATAATTATACTTATTACTTACATTATTAGCAATATAACGTGCATCATTTCCCATATAATGCAGTTCTTATCGCTAGAACTGTAATAATTATACGTATTACTTATATTATTATCAATATAACATGCATTATTACCCATATTATGCAGTTATTATCTCTAGAACTATAATAAATATACGTATTACTTTTATTATCATCAATATAACATGCATTATTACCCATATTATGCAGTTATTATCGATAGAACTGTAATAAATATACTTATTACTTTTATTATTATCAATATAACAGACGCTCTAAGCCATATTTTACTAGTATTATCGCTAGAACTGTAATAATTATACTTATTACTTATATTATCCGCAATATAACGTGCATTATTACCCATATAATGCAGTTATTATCGCTAGAACTGTAATAATTATACTTATTACTTATATTATTATCAATATAACATGCACTATTAGCCATATTGTACTATTATTATCGCTAGAACTATAATAATTGTACTTATTGCACCCGATATTATCAATATAACATGCATTATTACCCATATAATGCAGTTATTATCGCTAGAACTGTAATAATAATACTTATTACTTATATTATTAGCAATATAACGTGCATTATTACCCATATTATGCAGTTATTATAGCTGGAACTGTAATAATTATACTTATTACTTATATTACTATCAATATAACATGCATTATTACCCATATAATGGAGTTATTATCGCTAGAACTGTAATAATTATACTTATTACTTATATTATTCTCAATATAACATGCATTATTACCCATATTATGCAGTTATAATCGCTAGAACTATAACAAATATACTTACTACTTTTATTATCATCAATATAACATGCATTATTACCCATATTATGCAGTTATTATCGATAGAACTATAATAAATATACTTATTACTTTTATTATTATCAATATAACATGCACTATTAGCCATATTTTACTATTATTATCGCTAGAACTATAATAATTATACTTATTACTCCCGATATTATCAATATGACATGCATTATTACCCATATAATGCAGTTATGATCGGTAGAACTGTAATAATTATACTTATTACTTACATTATTAGCAATATAACGTGCATTATTACCCATATAATGCAGTTATTATCGGTAGAACTGTAATAATTATACTTATTACTTACATTATTAGCAATATAACGTGCATTATTTCCCATATAATGCAGTTATTATCGCTGGAACTGAAATAATTATACTTATTACTTACATTATTAGCAATGTAACGTGCATTATTACCCATATTATGCAGTTATTATCGCTAGAACTATAATAAATATACGTATTACTTTTATTATCATCAATATAACATGCATTATTACCCACATTACGCAGTTATTATCGATAGAACAGTAATAAATATACTTATTACTTTTATTATTATCAATATAACATGCACTATTAGCCATATTGTACTATTATTATCGCTAGAACTATAATAATTATACTTATTACTCCCGATATTATCAATATAACATGCATTATTACCCATATAATGCAGTTATTATCGCTAGAACTGTAAAAATTATACTTATTACTTATATTATCAGCCATATAACGTGCATTATTACCCATATAATGCAGTTCTTATCGCTAGAACTGTAATAATTATACTTATTACTTATATTATTATCAATATAACATGCATTATTACCCATATTATGCAGTTATTATCTCTAGAACTATAATAAATATACGTATTACTTTTATTATCATCAATATAACATGCATTATTACCCATATTATGCAGTTATTATCGATAGAACTGTAATAAATATACTTATTACTTTTATTATTATCAATATAACATGCACTATTAGCCATATTGTACTATTATTATCGCTAGAACTATAATAATTATACTTATTACTCCCAATATTATCAATATAACATGCATTATTACCCCTATTATGCAGTTATTATCGCTAGAACTGTAATAATTATACTTATTACTTACATTATTAGCAATATAACGTGCATCATTTCCCATATAATGCAGTTCTTATCGCTAGAACTGTAATAATTATACGTATTACTTATATTATTATCAATATAACATGCATTATTACCCATATTATGCAGTTATTATCTCTAGAACTATAATAAATATACGTATTACTTTTATTATCATCAATATAACATGCATTATTACCCATATTATGCAGTTATTATCGATAGAACTGTAATAAATATAATTCTTACTTTTATTATTATCAATATAACAGACGCTCTAAGCCATATTTTACTAGTATTATCGCTAGAACTGTAATAATTATACTTATTACTTATATTATCCGCAATATAACGTGCATTATTACCCATATAATGCAGTTATTATCGCTAGAACTGTAATAATTATACTTATTACTTATATTATTATCAATATAACATGCACTATTAGCCATATTGTACTATTATTATCGCTAGAACTATAATAATTGTACTTATTGCACCCGATATTATCAATATAACATGCATTATTACCCATATAATGCAGTTATTATCGCTAGAACTGTAATAATAATACTTATTACTTATATTATTAGCAATATAACGTGCATTATTACCCATATTATGCAGTTATTATAGCTGGAACTGTAATAATTATACTTATTACTTATATTATTATCAACATAACATGCATTATTACCCATATAATGGAGTTATTATCGCTAGAACTGTAATAATTATACTTATTACTTATATTATTCTCAATATAACATGCATTATTACCCATATTATGCAGTTATAATCGCTAGAACTATAACAAATATACTTACTACTTTTATTATCATCAATATAACATGCATTATTACCCATATTATGCAGTTATTATCGATAGAACTATAATAAATATACTTATTACTTTTATTATTATCAATATAACATGCACTATTAGCCATATTTTACTATTATTATCGCTAGAACTATAATAATTATACTTATTACTCCCGATATTATCAATATGACATGCATTATTACCCATATAATGCAGTTATGATCGGTAGAACTGTAATAATTATACTTATTACTTACATTATTAGCAATATAACGTGCATTATTACCCATATAATGCAGTTATTATCGGTAGAACTGTAATAATTATACTTATTACTTACATTATTAGCAATATAACGTGCATTATTTCCCATATAATGCAGTTATTATCGCTGGAACTGAAATAATTATACTTATTACTTATATTATTATCAATATAACATGCATTATTACGCATATTATGCAGTTATAATCGCTAGAACTATAATAAATATACTTAGCACTTTTATTATCATCAATATAACATGCATTATTACCCATATTATGCAGTTATTATCGATAGAACAGTAATAAATATACTTATTACTTTTATTATTATCAATATAACATGCACTATTAGCCATATTGTACTATTATTATCGCTAGAACTATAATAATTATACTTATTACTCCCGATATTATCAATATAACATGCATTATTACCCATATAATGCAGTTATTATCGCTAGAACTGTAAAAATTATACTTATTACTTATATTATCAGCCATATAACGTGCATTATTACCCATATAATGGAGTTATTATCGCTAGAACTGTAATAATTATACCTATTACTTATATTATTCTCAATATAACATGCATTATTACCCATATAATGCAGTTATTATCGACAGAAGTATAATAAATATACTTAGTACTTTTATTATCATCAATATAACATGCATTATTACCCATATTATGCAGTTATTATCGATAGAACTATAATAAATATACTTATTACTTTTATTATTATCAATATAACATGCACTATTAGCCATATTGTACTATTATTATCGCTAGAACTACAATAATTGTACTTATTGCACCGGATATTATCAATATAACATGCATTATTACCCATATAATGCAGTTATTATCGCTAGAACTGTAATAATTATACTTATTACTTACATTATTAGCAATATAACGTGCATCATTTCCCATATAATGCAGTTCTTATCGCTAGAACTGTAATAATTATACGTATTACTTATATTGTTATCAATATAACATGCATTATTACCCATATTATGCAGTTATTATCTCTAGAACTATAATAAATATACGTATTACTTTTATTATCATCAATATAACATGCATTATTACCCATATTATGCAGTTATTATCGATAGAACTGTAATAAATATACTTATTACTTTTATTATTATCAATATAACAGACGCTCTAAGCCATATTTTACTAGTATTATCGCTAGAACTGTAATAATTATACTTATTACTTATATTACCAGCAATATAACGTGCATTATTACCCATATAATGCAGTTATTATCGCTAGAACTGTAATAATTATACTTATTACTTATATTATTATCAATATAACATGCACTATTAGCCATATTGTACTATTATTATCGCTAGAACTATAATAATTGTACTTATTGCACCCGATATTATCAATATAACACGCATTATTACCCATATAATGCAGTTATTATCGCTAGAACTGTAATAATAATACTTATTACTTATATTATTAGCAATATAACGTGCATTATTACCCATATAATGCAGTTATTATCGCTAGAACTGTAATAATTATACTTATTACTTATATTATTATCAATATAACATGCACTATTAGCCATATTGTACTATTATTATCGCTAGAACTATAATAATTGTACTTATTGCACCCGATATTATCAATATAACATGCATTATTACCCATATAATGCAGTTATTATCGCTAGAACTGTAATAATAATACTTATTACTTATATTATTAGCAATATAACGTGCATTATTACCCATATTATGCAGTTATTATAGCTGGAACAGTAATAATTATACTTATTACTTATATTATTATCAATATAACATGCATTATTACCCATATAATGGAGTTATTATCGCTAGAACTGTAATAATTATACTTATTACTTATATTATTCTCAATATAACATGCATTATTACCCATATTATGCAGTTATAATCGCTAGAACTATAACAAATATACTTACTACTTTTATTATCATCAATATAACATGCATTATTACCCATATTATGCAGTTATTATCGATAGAACTATAATAAATATACTTATTACTTTTATTATTATCAATATAACATGCACTATTAGCCATATTTTACTATTATTATCGCTAGAACTATAATAATTATACTTATTACTCCCGATATTATCAATATGACATGCATTATTACCCATATAATGCAGTTATGATCGGTAGAACTGTAATAATTATACTTATTACTTACATTATTAGCAATATAACGTGCATTATTACCCATATAATGCAGTTATTATCGGTAGAACTGTAATAATTATACTTATTACTTACATTATTAGCAATATAACGTGCATTATTTCCCATATAATGCAGTTATTATCGCTGGAACTGAAATAATTATACTTATTACTTACATTATTAGCAATGTAACGTGCATTATTACCCATATTATGCAGTTATTATCGCTAGAACTATAATAAATATACGTATTACTTTTATTATCATCAATATAACATGCATTATTACCCACATTACGCAGTTATTATCGATAGAACTGTAATAAATATACTTATTGCTTTTATTATTATCAATATAGCATGCACTATTAGCCATATTTTACTATTACTATCGCTAGAACTGTAATAATTATACTTATTACTCCCAATATTATCAATATAGCATGCATTATTACCCCTATAATGCAGTTATTATCGCTAGAACTGTAATAATTATACTTATTACTTATATTATTATCAATATAACATGCATTATTACGCATATTATGCAGTTATAATCGCTAGAACTATAATAAATATACTTAGTACTTTTATTATCATCAATATAACATGCATTATTACCCATATTATGCAGTTATTATCGATAGAACTATAATAAATATACTTATTACTTTTATTATTATCAATATAACATGCACTATTAGCCATATTGTACTATTATTATCGCTAGAACTATAATAATTGTACTTATTGCACCCGATATTATCAATATAACATGCATTAATACCCATATAATGCAGTTATTATCGCTAGAACTGTAATAATTATACTTATTACTTATATTATTAGCAATATAACGTGCATTATTACCCATATTATGCAGTTATTATCGCTAGAACTGTAATAATTATACTTATTACTTATATTATTATCAATATAACATGCATTATTACCCATATAATGGAGTTATTATCGCTAGAACTGTAATAATTATACTTATTACTTATATTATTCTCAATATAACATGCATTATTACCCATATAATGCAGTTATTATCGCTAGAACTGTAATAATTATACTTATTACTTATATTATTATCAATATAACATGCATTATTACGCATATTATGCAGTTATAATCGCTAGAACTATAATAAATATACTTAGCACTTTTATTATCATCAATATAACATGCATTATTACCCCATATTATGCAGTTATTATCGATAGAACAGTAATAAATAAACTTATTACTTTTATTATTATCAATATAACATGCACTATTAGCCATATTGTACTATTATTATCGCTAGAACTATAATAATTATACTTATTACTCCCGATATTATCAATATAACATGCATTATTACCCATATAATGCAGTTATTATCGCTAGAACTGTAAAAATTATACTTATTACTTATATTATCAGCCATATAACGTGCATTATTACCCATATAATGCAGTTCTTATCGCTAGAACTGTATAATTATACTTATTACTTATATTATTATCAATATAAACATGCATTATTACCCATATTATGCAGTTATTATCTCTAGAACTATAATAAATATACGTATTACATTTATTATCATCAATATAACATGCATTATTACCCATATTATGCAGTTATTATCGATAGAACTGTAATAAATATACTTATTACTTTTATTATTATCAATATAACATGCACTATTAGCATATTGTACTATTATTATCGCAAGAACTATAATAATTATACTTATTACTCCCAATATTATCAATATAACATGCATTATTACCCCTATTATGCAGTTATTATCGCTAGAACTGTAATAATATACTTATTACTTACATTATTAGCAATATAACGTGCATCATTTCCCATATAATGCAGTTCTTATCGCTAGAACTGTAATAATTATACGTATTACTTATATTATTATCAATATAACATGCATTATTCCCCATATTATGCAGTTATTATCTCTAGAACTATAATAAATATACGTATTACTTTATTATCATCAATATAACATGCATTATTACCCATATTATGCAGTTATTATCGCTAGAACTGTAAAAATTATACTTATTACTTATATTATCAGCCATATAACGTGCATTATTACCCATATAATGCAGTTCTTATCGCTAGAACCTGTAATAATTATACTTATTACTTATATTATTATCAATATAACATGCATTATTACCCCCTATTATGCAGTTATTATCGCTAGAACTGTAATAATTATACTTATTACTTACATTATTAGCAATATAACGTGCATCATTTCCCATATAATGCAGTTCTTATCGCTAGAACTGTAATAATTATACGTATTACTTATATTATTATCAATATAACATGCATTATTACCCATATTATGCAGTTATTATCTCTAGAACTATAATAAATATACGTATTACTTTTATTATCATCAATATAACATGCATTATTACCCATATTATGCAGTTATTATCGATAGAACTGTAATAAATATACTTATTACTTTTATTATTATCAATATAACAGACGCTCTAAGCCATATTTTACTAGTATTATCGCTAGAACTGTAATAATTATACTTATTACTTATATTATCCGCAATATAACGTGCATTATTACCCATATAATGCAGTTATTATCGCTAGAACTGTAATAATTATACTTATTACTTATATTATTATCAATATAACATGCACTATTAGCCATATTGTACTATTATTATCGCTAGAACTATAATAATTGTACTTATTGCACCCGATATTATCAATATAACATGCATTATTACCCATATAATGCAGTTATTATCGCTAGAACTGTAATAATAATACTTATTACTTATATTATTAGCAATATAACGTGCATTATTACCCATATTATGCAGTTATTATAGCTGGAACTGTAATAATTATACTTATTACTTATATTACTATCAATATAACATGCATTATTACCCATATAATGGAGTTATTATCGCTAGAACTGTAATAATTATACTTATTACTTATATTATTCTCAATATAACATGCATTATTACCCATATTATGCAGTTATAATCGCTAGAACTATAACAAATATACTTACTACTTTTATTATCATCAATATAACATGCATTATTACCCATATTATGCAGTTACTTAATCGATAGAACTTATAATAAATAATACTTATTACTTTATTATTATCAATATAACATGCACTATTAGCCATATTTTACTATTATTATCGCTAGAACTATAATAATTATACTTATTACTCCCGATATTATCAATATGACATGCATTATTACCATATAATGCAGTTATGATCGGTAGAACTGTAATAATTATACTTATTACTTACATTATTAGCATATAACGTGCATTATTACCCATATAATGCAGTTATTATCGGTAGAACTGTAATAATTATACTTATTACTTACATTATTAGCAATATACGTGCATTATTTCCCATATAATGCAGTTATTATCGCTGGAACTGAAATAATTATACTTATTACTTACATTATTAGCAATGTAACGTGCATTATTACCCATATTATGCAGTTATTATCGCTAGAACTATAATAAATATACGTATTACTTTTATTATCATCAATATAACATGCATTATTACCCACATTACGCAGTTATTATCGATAGAACAGTAATAAATATACTTATTACTTTTATTATTATCAATATAACATGCACTATTAGCCATATTGTACTATTATTATCGCTAGAACTATAATAATTATACTTATTACTCCGATATTATCAATATAACATGCATTATTACCCATATAATGCAGTTATTATCGCTAGAACTGTAAAAATTATACTTATTACTTATATTATCAGCCATATAACGTGCATTATTACCCATATAATGCAGTTCTTATCGCTAGAACTGTAATAATTATACTTATTACTTATATTATTATCAATATAACATGCATTATTACCCATATTATGCAGTTATTATCTCCTAGAACTATAATAAATATACGTATTACTTTTATTATCATCAATATAACATGCATTATTACCCATATTATGCAGTTATTATCGATAGAACTGTAATAAATATACTTATTACTTTTATTATTATCAATATAACATGCACTATTAGCCATATTGTACTATTATTATCGCTAGAACTATAATAATTATACTTATTACTCCCAATATTATCAATATAACATGCATTATTACCCCTATTATGCAGTTATTATCGCTAGAACTGTAATAATTATACTTATTACTTACATTATTAGCAATATAACGTGCATCATTTCCCATATAATGCAGTTCTTATCGCTAGAACTGTAATAATTATACGTATTACTTATATTATTATCAATATAACATGCATTATTACCCACATTATGCAGTTATTATCTCTAGAACTATAATAAATATACGTATTACTTTTATTATCATCAATATAACATGCATTATTACCCATATTATGCAGTTATTATCGATAGAACTGTAATAAATATAATTCTTACTTTTATTATTATCAATATAAACAGACGCTCTAAGCCATATTTTACTAGTATTATCGCTAGAACTGTAATAATTATACTTATTACTTATATTATCCGCAATATAACGTGCATTATACCCATATAATGCAGTTATTATCGCTAGAACTGTAATAATTATACTTATTACTTATATTATTATCAATATAACATGCACTATTAGCCATATTGTACTATTATTATCGCTAGAACTATAATAATTGTACTTATTGCACCCGATATTATCAATATAACATGCATTATTACCCATATAATGCAGTTATTATCGCTAGAACTGTAATAATAATACTTATTACTTATATTATTAGCAATATAACGTGCATTATTACCCATATTATGCAGTTATTATAGCTGGAACTGTAATAATTATACTTATTACTTATATTATTATCAATATAACATGCATTATTACCCATATAATGGAGTTATTATCGCTAGAACTGTAATAATTATACTTATTACTTATATTATTCTCAATATAACATGCATTATTACCCATATTATGCAGTTATAATCGCTAGAACTATAACAAATATACTTACTACTTTTATTATCATCAATATAACATGCATTATTACCCATATTATGCAGTTATTATCGATAGAACTATAATAAATATACTTATTACTTTTATTATTATCAATATAACATGCACTATTAGCCATATTTTACTATTATTATCGCTAGAACTATAATAATTATACTTATTACTCCCGATATTATCAATATGACATGCATTATTACCCATATAATGCAGTTATGATCGGTAGAACTGTAATAATTATACTTATTACTTACATTATTAGCAATATAACGTGCATTATTACCCATATAATGCAGTTATTATCGGTAGAACTGTAATAATTATACTTATTACTTACATTATTAGCAATATAACGTGCATTATTTCCCATATAATGCAGTTATTATCGCTGGAACTGAAATAATTATACTTATTACTTATATTATTATCAATATAACATGCATTATTACGCATATTATGCAGTTATAATCGCTAGAACTATAATAAATATACTTAGCACTTTTATTATCATCAATATAACATGCATTATTACCCATATTATGCAGTTATTATCGATAGAACAGTAATAAATATACTTATTACTTTTATTATTATCAATATAACATGCACTATTAGCCATATTGTACTATTATTATCGCTAGAACTATAATAATTATACTTATTACTCCCGATATTATCAATATAACATGCATTATTACCCATATAATGCAGTTATTATCGCTAGAACTGTAAAAATTATACTTATTACTTATATTATCAGCCATATAACGTGCATTATTACCCATATAATGGAGTTATTATCGCTAGAACTGTAATAATTATACCTATTACTTATATTATTCTCAATATAACATGCATTATTACCCATATAATGCAGTTATTATCGACAGAAGTATAATAAATATACTTAGTACTTTTATTATCATCAATATAACATGCATTATTACCCATATTATGCAGTTATTATCGATAGAACTATAATAAATATACTTATTACTTTTATTATTATCAATATAACATGCACTATTAGCCATATTGTACTATTATTATCGCTAGAACTACAATAATTGTACTTATTGCACCGGATATTATCAATATAACATGCATTATTACCCATATAATGCAGTTATTATCGCTAGAACTGTAATAATTATACTTATTACTTACATTATTAGCAATATAACGTGCATCATTTCCCATATAATGCAGTTCTTATCGCTAGAACTGTAATAATTATACGTATTACTTATATTGTTATCAATATAACATGCATTATTACCCATATTATGCAGTTATTATCTCTAGAACTATAATAAATATACGTATTACTTTTATTATCATCAATATAACATGCATTATTACCCATATTATGCAGTTATTATCGATAGAACTGTAATAAATATACTTATTACTTTTATTATTATCAATATAACAGACGCTCTAAGCCATATTTTACTAGTATTATCGCTAGAACTGTAATAATTATACTTATTACTTATATTACCAGCAATATAACGTGCATTATTACCCATATAATGCAGTTAATATCGCTAGAACTGTAATAATTATACTTATTACTTATATTATTATCAATATAACATGCACTATTAGCCATATTGTACTATTATTATCGCTAGAACTATAATAATTGTACTTATTGCACCCGATATTATCAATATAACATGCATTATTACCCATATAATGCAGTTATTATCGCTAGAACTGTAATAATAATACTTATTACTTATATTATTAGCAATATAACGTGCATTATTACCCATATTATGCAGTTATTATAGCTGGAACTGTAATAATTATACTTATTACTTATATTATTATCAATATAACATGCATTATTACACATATAATGGAGTTATTATCGCTAGAACTGTAATAATTATACTTATTACTTATATTATTCTCAATATAACATGCATTATTACCCATATTATGCAGTTATAATCGCTAGAACTATAACAAATATACTTACTACTTTTATTATCATCAATATAACATGCATTATTACCCATATTATGCAGTTATTATCGATAGAACTATAATAAATATACTTATTACTTTTATTATTATCAATATAACATGCACTATTAGCCATATTTTACTATTATTATCGCTAGAACTATAATAATTATACTTATTACTCCCGATATTATCAATATGACATGCATTATTACCCATATAATGCAGTTATGATCGGTAGAACTGTAATAATTATACTTATTACTTACATTATTAGCAATATAACGTGCATTATTACCCATATAATGCAGTTATTATCGGTAGAACTGTAATAATTATACTTATTACTTACATTATTAGCAATATAACGTGCATTATTTCCCATATAATGCAGTTATTATCGCTGGAACTGAAATAATTATACTTATTACTTATATTATTATCAATATAACATGCATTATTACGCATATTATGCAGTTATAATCGCTAGAACTATAATAAATATACTTAGCACTTTTATTATCATCAATATAACATGCATTATTACCCATATTATGCAGTTATTATCGATAGAACAGTAATAAATATACTTATTACTTTTATTATTATCAATATAACATGCACTATTAGCCATATTGTACTATTATTATCGCTAGAACTATAATAATTATACTTATTACTCCCGATATTATCAATATAACATGCATTATTACCCATATAATGCAGTTATTATCGCTAGAACTGTAAAAATTATACTTATTACTTATATTATCAGCCATATAACGTGCATTATTACCCATATAATGGAGTTATTATCGCTAGAACTGTAATAATTATACCTATTACTTATATTATTCTCAATATAACATGCATTATTACCCATATAATGCAGTTATTATCGACAGAAGTATAATAAATATACTTAGTACTTTTATTATCATCAATATAACATGCATTATTACCCATATTATGCAGTTATTATCGATAGAACTATAATAAATATACTTATTACTTTTATTATTATCAATATAACATGCACTATTAGCCATATTGTACTATTATTATCGCTAGAACTACAATAATTGTACTTATTGCACCGGATATTATCAATATAACATGCATTATTACCCATATAATGCAGTTATTATCGCTAGAACTGTAATAATTATACTTATTACTTACATTATTAGCAATATAACGTGCATCATTTCCCATATAATGCAGTTCTTATCGCTAGAACTGTAATAATTATACGTATTACTTATATTGTTATCAATATAACATGCATTATTACCCATATTATGCAGTTATTATCTCTAGAACTATAATAAATATACGTATTACTTTTATTATCATCAATATAACATGCATTATTACCCATATTATGCAGTTATTATCGATAGAACTGTAATAAATATACTTATTACTTTTATTATTATCAATATAACAGACGCTCTAAGCCATATTTTACTAGTATTATCGCTAGAACTGTAATAATTATACTTATTACTTATATTACCAGCAATATAACGTGCATTATTACCCATATAATGCAGTTATTATCGCTAGAACTGTAATAATTATACTTATTACTTATATTATTATCAATATAACATGCACTATTAGCCATATTGTACTATTATTATCGCTAGAACTATAATAATTGTACTTATTGCACCCGATATTATCAATATAACACGCATTATTACCCATATAATGCAGTTATTATCGCTAGAACTGTAATAATAATACTTATTACTTATATTATTAGCAATATAACGTGCATTATTACCCATATAATGCAGTTATTATCGCTAGAACTGTAATAATTATACTTATTACTTATATTATTATCAATATAACATGCACTATTAGCCATATTGTACTATTATTATCGCTAGAACTATAATAATTGTACTTATTGCACCCGATATTATCAATATAACATGCATTATTACCCATATAATGCAATTATTATCGCTAGAACTGTAATAATAATACTTATTACTTATATTATTAGCAATATAACGTGCATTATTACCCATATTATGCAGTTATTATAGCTGGAACAGTAATAATTATACTTATTACTTATATTATTATCAATATAACATGCATTATTACCCATATAATGGAGTTATTATCGCTAGAACTGTAATAATTATACTTATTACTTATATTATTCTCAATATAACATGCATTATTACCCATATTATGCAGTTATAATCGCTAGAACTATAACAAATATACTTACTACTTTTATTATCATCAATATAACATGCATTATTACCCATATTATGCAGTTATTATCGATAGAACTATAATAAATATACTTATTACTTTTATTATTATCAATATAACATGCACTATTAGCCATATTTTACTATTATTATCGCTAGAACTATAATAATTATACTTATTACTCCCGATATTATCAATATGACATGCATTATTACCCATATAATGCAGTTATGATCGGTAGAACTGTAATAATTATACTTATTACTTACATTATTAGCAATATAACGTGCATTATTACCCATATAATGCAGTTATTATCGGTAGAACTGTAATAATTATACTTATTACTTACATTATTAGCAATATAACGTGCATTATTTCCCATATAATGCAGTTATTATCGCTGGAACTGAAATAATTATACTTATTACTTATATTATTATCAATATAACATGCATTATTACGCATATTATGCAGTTATAATCGCTAGAACTATAATAAATATACTTAGCACTTTTATTATCATCAATATAACATGCATTATTACCCATATTATGCAGTTATTATCGATAGAACAGTAATAAATATACTTATTACTTTTATTATTATCAATATAACATGCACTATTAGCCATATTGTACTATTATTATCGCTAGAACTATAATAATTATACTTATTACTCCCGATATTATCAATATAACATGCATTATTACCCATATAATGCAGTTATTATCGCTAGAACTGTAAAAATTATACTTATTACTTATATTATCAGCCATATAACGTGCATTATTACCCATATAATGGAGTTATTATCGCTAGAACTGTAATAATTATACCTATTACTTATATTATTCTCAATATAACATGCATTATTACCCATATAATGCAGTTATTATCGACAGAAGTATAATAAATATACTTAGTACTTTTATTATCATCAATATAACATGCATTATTACCCATATTATGCAGTTATTATCGATAGAACTATAATAAATATACTTATTACTTTTATTATTATCAATATAACATGCACTATTAGCCATATTGTACTATTATTATCGCTAGAACTACAATAATTGTACTTATTGCACCGGATATTATCAATATAACATGCATTATTACCCATATAATGCAGTTATTATCGCTAGAACTGTAATAATTATACTTATTACTTACATTATTAGCAATATAACGTGCATCATTTCCCATATAATGCAGTTCTTATCGCTAGAACTGTAATAATTATACGTATTACTTATATTGTTATCAATATAACATGCATTATTACCCATATTATGCAGTTATTATCTCTAGAACTATAATAAATATACGTATTACTTTTATTATCATCAATATAACATGCATTATTACCCATATTATGCAGTTATTATCGATAGAACTGTAATAAATATACTTATTACTTTTATTATTATCAATATAACAGACGCTCTAAGCCATATTTTACTAGTATTATCGCTAGAACTGTAATAATTATACTTATTACTTATATTACCAGCAATATAACGTGCATTATTACCCATATAATGCAGTTATTATCGCTAGAACTGTAATAATTATACTTATTACTTATATTATTATCAATATAACATGCACTATTAGCCATATTGTACTATTATTATCGCTAGAACTATAATAATTGTACTTATTGCACCCGATATTATCAATATAACACGCATTATTACCCATATAATGCAGTTATTATCGCTAGAACTGTAATAATAATACTTATTACTTATATTATTAGCAATATAACGTGCATTATTACCCATATAATGCAGTTATTATCGCTAGAACTGTAATAATTATACTTATTACTTATATTATTATCAATATAACATGCACTATTAGCCATATTGTACTATTATTATCGCTAGAACTATAATAATTGTACTTATTGCACCCGATATTATCAATATAACATGCATTATTACCCATATAATGCAATTATTATCGCTAGAACTGTAATAATAATACTTATTACTTATATTATTAGCAATATAACGTGCATTATTACCCATATTATGCAGTTATTATAGCTGGAACAGTAATAATTATACTTATTACTTATATTATTATCAATATAACATGCATTATTACCCATATAATGGAGTTATTATCGCTAGAACTGTAATAATTATACTTATTACTTATATTATTCTCAATATAACATGCATTATTACCCATATTATGCAGTTATAATCGCTAGAACTATAACAAATATACTTACTACTTTTATTATCATCAATATAACATGCATTATTACCCATATTATGCAGTTATTATCGATAGAACTATAATAAATATACTTATTACTTTTATTATTATCAATATAACATGCACTATTAGCCATATTTTACTATTATTATCGCTAGAACTATAATAATTATACTTATTACTCCCGATATTATCAATATGACATGCATTATTACCCATATAATGCAGTTATGATCGGTAGAACTGTAATAATTATACTTATTACTTACATTATTAGCAATATAACGTGCATTATTACCCATATAATGCAGTTATTATCGGTAGAACTGTAATAATTATACTTATTACTTACATTATTAGCAATATAACGTGCATTATTTCCCATATAATGCAGTTATTATCGCTGGAACTGAAATAATTATACTTATTACTTACATTATTAGCAATGTAACGTGCATTATTACCCATATTATGCAGTTATTATCGCTAGAACTATAATAAATATACGTATTACTTTTATTATCATCAATATAACATGCATTATTACCCACATTACGCAGTTATTATCGATAGAACTGTAATAAATATACTTATTGCTTTTATTATTATCAATATAGCATGCACTATTAGCCATATTTTACTATTACTATCGCTAGAACTGTAATAATTATACTTATTACTCCCAATATTATCAATATAGCATGCATTATTACCCCTATAATGCAGTTATTATCGCTAGAACTGTAATAATTATACTTATTACTTATATTATTATCAATATAACATGCATTATTACGCATATTATGCAGTTATAATCGCTAGAACTATAATAAATATACTTAGTACTTTTATTATCATCAATATAACATGCATTATTACCCATATTATGCAGTTATTATCGATAGAACTATAATAAATATACTTATTACTTTTATTATTATCAATATAACATGCACTATTAGCCATATTGTACTATTATTATCGCTAGAACTATAATAATTGTACTTATTGCACCCGATATTATCAATATAACATGCATTAATACCCATATAATGCAGTTATTATCGCTAGAACTGTAATAATTATACTTATTACTTATATTATTAGCAATATAACGTGCATTATTACCCCTATAATGCAGTTATTATCGCTAGAACTGTAATAATTATACTTATTACTTATATTATTATCAATATAACATGCATTATTACGCATATTATGCAGTTATAATCGCTAGAACTATAATAAATATACTTAGCACTTTTATTATCATCAATATAACATGCATTATTACCCATATTATGCAGTTATTATCGATAGAACTATAATAAATATACGTATTACTTTTATTATCATCAATATAACATGCATTATTACCCATATTATGCAGTTATTATCGATAGAACTGTAATAATTATACTTATTACTTACATTATTAGCAATATAACGTGCATTATTTCCCATATAATGCAGTTATTATCGCTGGAACTGAAATAATTTTACTTATTACTTACATTATTAGCAATGTAACGTGCATTATTACTCATATTATGCAGTTATTATCGCTAGAACTATAATAAATATACGTATTACTTTTATTATCATCAATATAACATGCATTATTACCCACATTACGCAGTTATTATCGATAGAACAGTAATAAATATACTTATTACTTTTATTATTATCAATATAACATGCACTATTAGCCATATTTTACTATTATTATCGCTAGAACTATAATAATTATACTTATTACTCCCGATATTATCAATATGACATGCATTATTACCCATATAATGCAGTTATTATCGGTAGAACTGTAATAATTATACTTATTACTTACATTATTAGCAATATAACGTGCATTATTTCCCATATAATGCAGTTATTATCGCTAGAACTGAAATAATTATACTTATTACTTATATTATTCTCAATATAACATGCATTATTACCCATATAATGCAGTTATTATCGCTAGAACTGTAATAATTATACTTATTACTTATATTATTATCAATATAACATGCATTATTACGCATATTATGCAGTTATAATCGCTAGAACTATAATAAATATACTTAGCACTTTTATTATCATCAATATAACATGCATTATTACCCATATTATGCAGTTATTATCGATAGAACAGTAATAAATATACTTATTACTTTTATTATTATCAATATAACATGCACTATTAGCCATATTGTACTATTATTATCGCTAGAACTATAATAATTGTACTTATGGCACCGGATATTATCAATATAACATGCATTATTACCCATATAATGCAGTTATTATCGCTAGAACTGTAATAATTATACTTATTACTTACATTATTAGCAATATAACGTGCATCATTTCCCATATAATGCAGTTCTTATCGCTAGAACTGTAATAATTATACGTATTACTTATATTGTTATCAATATAACATGCATTATTACCCATATTATGCAGTTATTATCTCTAGAACTATAATAAATATACGTATTACTTTTATTATCATCAATATAACATGCATTATTACCCATATTATGCAGTTATTATCGATAGAACTGTAATAAATATACTTATTACTTTTATTATTATCAATATAACAGACGCTCTAAGCCATATTTTACTAGTATTATCGCTAGAACTGTAATAATTATACTTATTACTTATATTATCCGCAATATAACGTGCATTATTACCCATATAATGCAGTTATTATCGCTAGAACTGTAATAATAATACTTATTACTTATATTATTAGCAATATAACGTGCATTATTACCCATATTATGCAGTTATTATAGCTGGAACTGTAATAATTATACTTATTACTTATATTACTATCAATATAACATGCATTATTACCCATATAATGGAGTTATTATCGCTAGAACTGTAATAATTATACTTATTACTTATATTATTCTCAATATAACATGCATTATTACCCATATTATGCAGTTATAATCGCTAGAACTATAACAAATATACTTACTACTTTTATTATCATCAATATAACATGCATTATTACCCATATTATGCAGTTATTATCGATAGAACTATAATAAATATACTTATTACTTTTATTATTATCAATATAACATGCACTATTAGCCATATTTTACTATTATTATCGCTAGAACTATAATAATTATACTTATTACTCCCGATATTATCAATATGACATGCATTATTACCCATATAATGCAGTTATGATCGGTAGAACTGCAATAATTATACTTATTACTTACATTATTAGCAATATAACGTGCATTATTACCCATATAATGCAGTTATTATCGGTAGAACTGTAATAATTATACTTATTACTTACATTATTAGCAATATAACGTGCATTATTTCCCATATAATGCAGTTATTATCGCTGGAACTGAAATAATTATACTTATTACTTACATTATTAGCAATGTAACGTGCATTATTACCCATATTATGCAGTTATTATCGCTAGAACTATAATAAATATACGTATTACTTTTATTATCATCAATATAACATGCATTATTACCCACATTACGCAGTTATTATCGATAGAACAGTAATAAATATACTTATTACTTTTATTATTATCAATATAACATGCACTATTAGCCATATTGTACTATTATTATCGCTAGAACTATAATAATTATACTTATTACTCCCGATATTATCAATATAACATGCATTATTACCCATATAATGCAGTTATTATCGCTAGAACTGTAAAAATTATACTTATTACTTATATTATCAGCCATATAACGTGCATTATTACCCATATAATGCAGTTCTTATCGCTAGAACTGTAATAATTATACTTATTACTTATATTATTATCAATATAACATGCATTATTACCCATATTATGTAGTTATTATCTCTAGAACTATAATAAATATACGTATTACTTTTATTATCATCAATATAACATGCATTATTACCCATATTATGCAGTTATTATCGATAGAACTGTAATAAATATACTTATTACTTTTATTATTATCAATATAACATGCACTATTAGCCATATTGTACTATTATTATCGCTAGAACTATAATAATTATACTTATTACTCCCAATATTATCAATATAACATGCATTATTACCCCTATTATGCAGTTATTATCGCTAGAACTGTAATAATTATACTTATTACTTACATTATTAGCAATATAACGTGCATCATTTCCCATATAATGCAGTTCTTATCGCTAGAACTGTAATAATTATACGTATTACTTATATTATTATCAATATAACATGCATTATTACCCATATTATGCAGTTATTATCTCTAGAACTATAATAAATATACGTATTACTTTTATTATCATCAATATAACATGCATTATTACCCATATTATGCAGTTATTATCGATAGAACTGTAATAAATATAATTCTTACTTTTATTATTATCAATATAACAGACGCTCTAAGCCATATTTTACTAGTATTATCGCTAGAACTGTAATAATTATACTTATTACTTATATTATCCGCAATATAACGTGCATTATTACCCATATAATGCAGTTATTATCGCTAGAACTGTAATAATTATACTTATTACTTATATTATTATCAATATAACATGCACTATTAGCCATATTGTACTATTATTATCGCTAGAACTATAATAATTGTACTTATTGCACCCGATATTATCAATATAACATGCATTATTACCCATATAATGCAGTTATTATCGCTAGAACTGTAATAATTATACTTATTACTTATATTATTCTCAATATAACATGCATTATTACCCATATTATGCAGTTATAATCGCTAGAACTATAACAAATATACTTACTACTTTTATTATCATCAATATAACATGCATTATTACCCATATTATGCAGTTATTATCGATAGAACTATAATAAATATACTTATTACTTTTATTATTATCAATATAACATGCACTATTAGCCATATTTTACTATTATTATCGCTAGAACTATAATAATTATACTTATTACTCCCGATATTATCAATATGACATGCATTATTACCCATATAATGCAGTTATGATCGGTAGAACTGTAATAATTATACTTATTACTTACATTATTAGCAATATAACGTGCATTATTACCCATATAATGCAGTTATTATCGGTAGAACTGTAATAATTATACTTATTACTTACATTATTAGCAATATAACGTGCATTATTTCCCATATAATGCAGTTATTATAGCTGGAACTGAAATAATTATACTTATTACTTATATTATTATCAATATAACATGCATTATTACGCATATTATGCAGTTATAATCGCTAGAACTATAATAAATATACTTAGCACTTTTATTATCATCAATATAACATGCATTATTACCCATATTATGCAGTTATTATCGATAGAACAGTAATAAATATACTTATTACTTTTATTATTATCAATATAACATGCACTATTAGCCATATTGTACTATTATTATCGCTAGAACTATAATAATTATACTTATTACTCCCGATATTATCAATATAACATGCATTATTACCCATATAATGCAGTTATTATCGCTAGAACTGTAAAAATTATACTTATTACTTATATTATCAGCCATATAACGTGCATTATTACCCATATAATGCAGTTCTTATCGCTAGAACTGTAATAATTATACTTATTACTTATATTATTATCAATATAACATGCATTATTACCCATATTATGCAGTTATTATCTCTAGAACTATAATAAATATACGTATTACTTTTATTATCATCAATATAACATGCATTATTACCCATATTATGCAGTTATTATCGATAGAACTGTAATAAATATACTTATTACTTTTATTATTATCAATATAACATGCACTATTAGCCATATTGTACTATTATTATCGCTAGAACTATAATAATTATACTTATTACTCCCAATATTATCAATATAACATGCATTATTACCCCTATTATGCAGTTATTATCGCTAGAACTGTAATAATTATACTTATTACTTATATTATTATCAATATAACATGCATTATTACCCATATAATGGAGTTATTATCGCTAGAACTGTAATAATTATACCTATTACTTATATTATTCTCAATATAACATGCATTATTACCCATATAATGCAGTTATTATCGACAGAAGTATAATAAATATACTTAGTACTTTTATTATCATCAATATAACATGCATTATTACCCATATTATGCAGTTATTATCGATAGAACTATAATAAATATACTTATTACTTTTATTATTATCAATATAACATGCACTATTAGCCATATTGTACTATTATTATCGCTAGAACTATAATAATTATACTTATTACTCCCAATATTATCAATATAACATGCATTATTACCCCTATTATGCAGTTATTATCGCTAGAACTGTAATAATTATACTTATTACTTATATTATTATCAATATAACATGCATTATTACCCATATAATGGAGTTATTATCGCTAGAACTGTAATAATTATACCTATTACTTATATTATTCTCAATATAACATGCATTATTACCCATATAATGCAGTTATTATCGCTCGAACTATAATAATTATACTTATTACTTTTATTATTATCAATATAACATGCATTATTACCCATATTATACAGTTATTAGCGCTAGAACTATAATAGTTATACTTATTTCTTATATTATTATCAGTATAACATGCATTATTCCTCCTATTATGCAGTTATTATCGCTAGAACTATAATAATTATACTTCTTACTCCCAATATTATCAATATAACATGCAATATTCCGCATATTGTACTGTCATTATCGTCAGAACTATTAAAAATATACTTATTACTCCCAATATTATCAATATAACATGCATTATTACCCCTATTATGCAGTTATTATCACTAGAACTATAATAATTATACTTATTACTCCCAATATTATCAATACAACATGCATTATTATCCATATTATACAGTTATTATCGCTAGAACTATAATAGTTATACTTATTACTTATAATATTATCAGTATAACATGCATTATTACCCATATTATACTGTTATTATCGTCAGAACTATAATAAATATACCCATTACTCCCAATATTATCAATATAACATGCATTATTACCCATATTATGCAGTTATTATCGCTAGAACTACAATAATTATACTTATTACTCCCAATATTATCAATATAACATGCATTATTACCCCTATTATGCAGTTATTATCGCTAGAACTGTAATAATTATACTTATTACTTATATTATTATCAATATAACATGCATTATTACCCATATAATGGAGTTATTATCGCTAGAACTGTAATAATTATACCTATTACTTATATTATTCTCAATATAACATGCATTATTACCCATATAATGCAGTTATTATCGACAGAAGTATAATAAATATACTTAGTACTTTTATTATCATCAATATAACATGCATTATTACCCATATTATGCAGTTATTATCGATAGAACTATAATAAATATACTTATTACTTTTATTATTATCAATATAACATGCACTATTAGCCATATTGTACTATTATTATCGCTAGAACTATAATAATTGTACTTATTGCACCGGATATTATCAATATAACATGCATTATTACCCATATAATGCAGTTATTATCGCTAGAACTGTAATAATTATACTTATTACTTACATTATTAGCAATATAACGTGCATCATTTCCCATATAATGCAGTTCTTATCGCTAGAACTGTAATAATTATACGTATTACTTATATTGTTATCAATATAACATGCATTATTACCCATATTATGCAGTTATTATCTCTAGAACTATAATAAATATACGTATTACTTTTATTATCATCAATATAACATGCATTATTACCCATATTATGCAGTTATTATCGATAGAACTGTAATAAATATACTTATTACTTTTATTATTATCAATATAACAGACGCTCTAAGCCATATTTTACTAGTATTATCGCTAGAACTGTAATAATTATACTTATTACTTATATTACCAGCAATATAACGTGCATTATTACCCATATAATGCAGTTATTATCGCTAGAACTGTAATAATTATACTTATTACTTATATTATTATCAATATAACATGCACTATTAGCCATATTGTACTATTATTATCGCTAGAACTATAATAATTGTACTTATTGCACCCGATATTATCAATATAACACGCATTATTACCCATATAATGCAGTTATTATCGCTAGAACTGTAATAATAATACTTATTACTTATATTATTAGCAATATAACGTGCATTATTACCCATATAATGCAGTTATTATCGCTAGAACTGTAATAATTATACTTATTACTTATATTATTATCAATATAACATGCACTATTAGCCATATTGTACTATTATTATCGCTAGAACTATAATAATTGTACTTATTGCACCCGATATTATCAATATAACATGCATTATTACCCATATAATGCAGTTATTATCGCTAGAACTGTAAAAATTATACTTATTACTTATATTATCAGCCATATAACGTGCATTATTACCCATATAATGGAGTTATTATCGCTAGAACTGTAATAATTATACCTATTACTTATATTATTCTCAATATAACATGCATTATTACCCATATAATGCAGTTATTATCGCTGGAACTGAAATAATTATACTTATTACTTATATTATTATCAATATAACATGCATTATTACGCATATTATGCAGTTATAATCGCTAGAACTATAATAAATATACTTAGCACTTTTATTATCATCAATATAACATGCATTATTACCCATATTATGCAGTTATTATCGATAGAACAGTAATAAATATACTTATTACTTTTATTATTATCAATATAACATGCACTATTAGCCATATTGTACTATTATTATCGCTAGAACTATAATAATTATACTTATTACTCCCGATATTATCAATATAACACGCATTATTACCCATATAATGCAGTTATTATCGCTAGAACTGTAATAATAATACTTACTACTTTTATTATCATCAATATAACATGCATTATTACCCATATTATGCAGTTATTATCGATAGAACTATAATAAATATACTTATTACTTTTATTATTATCAATATAACATGCACTATTAGCCATATTTTACTATTATTATCGCTAGAACTATAATAATTATACTTATTACTCCCGATATTATCAATATGACATGCATTATTACCCATATAATGCAGTTATGATCGGTAGAACTGTAATAATTATACTTATTACTTACATTATTAGCAATATAACGTGCATTATTACCCATATAATGCAGTTATTATCGGTAGAACTGTAATAATTATACTTATTACTTACATTATTAGCAATATAACGTGCATTATTTCCCATATAATGCAGTTATTATCGCTGGAACTGAAATAATTATACTTATTACTTACATTATTAGCAATGTAACGTGCATTATTACCCATATTATGCAGTTATTATCGCTAGAACTATAATAAATATACGTATTACTTTTATTATCATCAATATAACATGCATTATTACCCACATTACGCAGTTATTATCGATAGAACTGTAATAAATATACTTATTGCTTTTATTATTATCAATATAGCATGCACTATTAGCCATATTTTACTATTACTATCGCTAGAACTGTAATAATTATACTTATTACTCCCAATATTATCAATATAGCATGCATTATTACCCCTATAATGCAGTTATTATCGCTAGAACTGTAATAATTATACTTATTACTTATATTATTATCAATATAACATGCATTATTACGCATATTATGCAGTTATAATCGCTAGAACTATAATAAATATACTTAGTACTTTTATTATCATCAATATAACATGCATTATTACCCATATTATGCAGTTATTATCGATAGAACTATAATAAATATACTTATTACTTTTATTATTATCAATATAACATGCACTATTAGCCATATTGTACTATTATTATCGCTAGAACTATAATAATTGTACTTATTGCACCCGATATTATCAATATAACATGCATTAATACCCATATAATGCAGTTATTATCGCTAGAACTGTAATAATTATACTTATTACTTATATTATTAGCAATATAACGTGCATTATTACCCCTATAATGCAGTTATTATCGCTAGAACTGTAATAATTATACTTATTACTTATATTATTATCAATATAACATGCATTATTACGCATATTATGCAGTTATAATCGCTAGAACTATAATAAATATACTTAGCACTTTTATTATCATCAATATAACATGCATTATTACCCATATTATGCAGTTATTATCGATAGAACTATAATAAATATACGTATTACTTTTATTATCATCAATATAACATGCATTATTACCCATATTATGCAGTTATTATCGATAGAACTGTAATAATTATACTTATTACTTACATTATTAGCAATATAACGTGCATTATTTCCCATATAATGCAGTTATTATCGCTGGAACTGAAATAATTTTACTTATTACTTACATTATTAGCAATGTAACGTGCATTATTACTCATATTATGCAGTTATTATCGCTAGAACTATAATAAATATACGTATTACTTTTATTATCATCAATATAACATGCATTATTACCCACATTACGCAGTTATTATCGATAGAACAGTAATAAATATACTTATTACTTTTATTATTATCAATATAACATGCACTATTAGCCATATTTTACTATTATTATCGCTAGAACTATAATAATTATACTTATTACTCCCGATATTATCAATATGACATGCATTATTACCCATATAATGCAGTTATTATCGGTAGAACTGTAATAATTATACTTATTACTTACATTATTAGCAATATAACATGCATTATTTCCCATATAATGCAGTTATTATCGCTAGAACTGAAATAATTATACTTATTACTTATATTATTCTCAATATAACATGCATTATTACCCATATAATGCAGTTATTATCGCTAGAACTGTAATAATTATACTTATTACTTATATTATTATCAATATAACATGCATTATTACGCATATTATGCAGTTATAATCGCTAGAACTATAATAAATATACTTAGCACTTTTATTATCATCAATATAACATGCATTATTACCCATATTATGCAGTTATTATCGATAGAACAGTAATAAATATACTTATTACTTTTATTATTATCAATATAACATGCACTATTAGCCATATTGTACTATTATTATCGCTAGAACTATAATAATTGTACTTATTGCACCGGATATTATCAATATAACATGCATTATTACCCATATAATGCAGTTATTATCGCTAGAACTGTAATAATTATACTTATTACTTACATTATTAGCAATATAACGTGCATCATTTCCCATATAATGCAGTTCTTATCGCTAGAACTGTAATAATTATACGTATTACTTATATTGTTATCAATATAACATGCATTATTACCCATATTATGCAGTTATTATCTCTAGAACTATAATAAATATACGTATTACTTTTATTATCATCAATATAACATGCATTATTACCCATATTATGCAGTTATTATCGATAGAACTGTAATAAATATACTTATTACTTTTATTATTATCAATATAACAGACGCTCTAAGCCATATTTTACTAGTATTATCGCTAGAACTGTAATAATTATACTTATTACTTATATTATCCGCAATATAACGTGCATTATTACCCATATAATGCAGTTATTATCGCTAGAACTGTAATAATAATACTTATTACTTATATTATTAGCAATATAACGTGCATTATTACCCATATTATGCAGTTATTATAGCTGGAACTGTAATAATTATACTTATTACTTATATTACTATCAATATAACATGCATTATTACCCATATAATGGAGTTATTATCGCTAGAACTGTAATAATTATACTTATTACTTATATTATTCTCAATATAACATGCATTATTACCCATATTATGCAGTTATAATCGCTAGAACTATAACAAATATACTTACTACTTTTATTATCATCAATATAACATGCATTATTACCCATATTATGCAGTTATTATCGATAGAACTATAATAAATATACTTATTACTTTTATTATTATCAATATAACATGCACTATTAGCCATATTTTACTATTATTATCGCTAGAACTATAATAATTATACTTATTACTCCCGATATTATCAATATGACATGCATTATTACCCATATAATGCAGTTATGATCGGTAGAACTGCAATAATTATACTTATTACTTACATTATTAGCAATATAACGTGCATTATTACCCATATAATGCAGTTATTATCGGTAGAACTGTAATAATTATACTTATTACTTACATTATTAGCAATATAACGTGCATTATTTCCCATATAATGCAGTTATTATCGCTGGAACTGAAATAATTATACTTATTACTTACATTATTAGCAATGTAACGTGCATTATTACCCATATTATGCAGTTATTATCGCTAGAACTATAATAAATATACGTATTACTTTTATTATCATCAATATAACATGCATTATTACCCACATTACGCAGTTATTATCGATAGAACAGTAATAAATATACTTATTACTTTTATTATTATCAATATAACATGCACTATTAGCCATATTGTACTATTATTATCGCTAGAACTATAATAATTATACTTATTACTCCCGATATTATCAATATAACATGCATTATTACCCATATAATGCAGTTATTATCGCTAGAACTGTAAAAATTATACTTATTACTTATATTATCAGCCATATAACGTGCATTATTACCCATATAATGCAGTTCTTATCGCTAGAACTGTAATAATTATACTTATTACTTATATTATTATCAATATAACATGCATTATTACCCATATTATGCAGTTATTATCTCTAGAACTATAATAAATATACGTATTACTTTTATTATCATCAATATAACATGCATTATTACCCATATTATGCAGTTATTATCGATAGAACTGTAATAAATATACTTATTACTTTTATTATTATCAATATAACATGCACTATTAGCCATATTGTACTATTATTATCGCTAGAACTATAATAATTATACTTATTACTCCCAATATTATCAATATAACATGCATTATTACCCCTATTATGCAGTTATTATCGCTAGAACTGTAATAATTATACTTATTACTTACATTATTAGCAATATAACGTGCATCATTTCCCATATAATGCAGTTCTTATCGCTAGAACTGTAATAATTATACGTATTACTTATATTATTATCAATATAACATGCATTATTACCCATATTATGCAGTTATTATCTCTAGAACTATAATAAATATACGTATTACTTTTATTATCATCAATATAACATGCATTATTACCCATATTATGCAGTTATTATCGATAGAACTGTAATAAATATAATTCTTACTTTTATTATTATCAATATAACAGACGCTCTAAGCCATATTTTACTAGTATTATCGCTAGAACTGTAATAATTATACTTATTACTTATATTATCCGCAATATAACGTGCATTATTACCCATATAATGCAGTTATTATCGCTAGAACTGTAATAATTATACTTATTACTTATATTATTATCAATATAACATGCACTATTAGCCATATTGTACTATTATTATCGCTAGAACTATAATAATTGTACTTATTGCACCCGATATTATCAATATAACATGCATTATTACCCATATAATGCAGTTATTATCGCTAGAACTGTAATAATTATACTTATTACTTATATTATTCTCAATATAACATGCATTATTACCCATATTATGCAGTTATAATCGCTAGAACTATAACAAATATACTTACTACTTTTATTATCATCAATATAACATGCATTATTACCCATATTATGCAGTTATTATCGATAGAACTATAATAAATATACTTATTACTTTTATTATTATCAATATAACATGCACTATTAGCCATATTTTACTATTATTATCGCTAGAACTATAATAATTATACTTATTACTCCCGATATTATCAATATGACATGCATTATTACCCATATAATGCAGTTATGATCGGTAGAACTGTAATAATTATACTTATTACTTACATTATTAGCAATATAACGTGCATTATTACCCATATAATGCAGTTATTATCGGTAGAACTGTAATAATTATACTTATTACTTACATTATTAGCAATATAACGTGCATTATTTCCCATATAATGCAGTTATTATAGCTGGAACTGAAATAATTATACTTATTACTTATATTATTATCAATATAACATGCATTATTACGCATATTATGCAGTTATAATCGCTAGAACTATAATAAATATACTTAGCACTTTTATTATCATCAATATAACATGCATTATTACCCATATTATGCAGTTATTATCGATAGAACAGTAATAAATATACTTATTACTTTTATTATTATCAATATAACATGCACTATTAGCCATATTGTACTATTATTATCGCTAGAACTATAATAATTATACTTATTACTCCCGATATTATCAATATAACATGCATTATTACCCATATAATGCAGTTATTATCGCTAGAACTGTAAAAATTATACTTATTACTTATATTATCAGCCATATAACGTGCATTATTACCCATATAATGCAGTTCTTATCGCTAGAACTGTAATAATTATACTTATTACTTATATTATTATCAATATAACATGCATTATTACCCATATTATGCAGTTATTATCTCTAGAACTATAATAAATATACGTATTACTTTTATTATCATCAATATAACATGCATTATTACCCATATTATGCAGTTATTATCGATAGAACTGTAATAAATATACTTATTACTTTTATTATTATCAATATAACATGCACTATTAGCCATATTGTACTATTATTATCGCTAGAACTATAATAATTATACTTATTACTCCCAATATTATCAATATAACATGCATTATTACCCCTATTATGCAGTTATTATCGCTAGAACTGTAATAATTATACTTATTACTTATATTATTATCAATATAACATGCATTATTACCCATATAATGGAGTTATTATCGCTAGAACTGTAATAATTATACCTATTACTTATATTATTCTCAATATAACATGCATTATTACCCATATAATGCAGTTATTATCGACAGAAGTATAATAAATATACTTAGTACTTTTATTATCATCAATATAACATGCATTATTACCCATATTATGCAGTTATTATCGATAGAACTATAATAAATATACTTATTACTTTTATTATTATCAATATAACATGCACTATTAGCCATATTGTACTATTATTATCGCTAGAACTATAATAATTGTACTTATTGCACCGGATATTATCAATATAACATGCATTATTACCCATATAATGCAGTTATTATCGCTAGAACTGTAATAATTATACTTATTACTTACATTATTAGCAATATAACGTGCATCATTTCCCATATAATGCAGTTCTTATCGCTAGAACTGTAATAATTATACGTATTACTTATATTGTTATCAATATAACATGCATTATTACCCATATTATGCAGTTATTATCTCTAGAACTATAATAAATATACGTATTACTTTTATTATCATCAATATAACATGCATTATTACCCATATTATGCAGTTATTATCGATAGAACTGTAATAAATATACTTATTACTTTTATTATTATCAATATAACAGACGCTCTAAGCCATATTTTACTAGTATTATCGCTAGAACTGTAATAATTATACTTATTACTTATATTACCAGCAATATAACGTGCATTATTACCCATATAATGCAGTTATTATCGCTAGAACTGTAATAATTATACTTATTACTTATATTATTATCAATATAACATGCACTATTAGCCATATTGTACTATTATTATCGCTAGAACTATAATAATTGTACTTATTGCACCCGATATTATCAATATAACACGCATTATTACCCATATAATGCAGTTATTATCGCTAGAACTGTAATAATAATACTTATTACTTATATTATTAGCAATATAACGTGCATTATTACCCATATAATGCAGTTATTATCGCTAGAACTGTAATAATTATACTTATTACTTATATTATTATCAATATAACATGCACTATTAGCCATATTGTACTATTATTATCGCTAGAACTATAATAATTGTACTTATTGCACCCGATATTATCAATATAACATGCATTATTACCCATATAATGCAGTTATTATCGCTAGAACTGTAATAATAATACTTATTACTTATATTATTAGCAATATAACGTGCATTATTACCCATATTATGCAGTTATTATAGCTGGAACAGTAATAATTATACTTATTACTTATATTATTATCAATATAACATGCATTATTACCCATATAATGGAGTTATTATCGCTAGAACTGTAATAATTATACTTATTACTTATATTATTCTCAATATAACATGCATTATTACCCATATTATGCAGTTATAATCGCTAGAACTATAACAAATATACTTACTACTTTTATTATCATCAATATAACATGCATTATTACCCATATTATGCAGTTATTATCGATAGAACTATAATAAATATACTTATTACTTTTATTATTATCAATATAACATGCACTATTAGCCATATTTTACTATTATTATCGCTAGAACTATAATAATTATACTTATTACTCCCGATATTATCAATATGACATGCATTATTACCCATATAATGCAGTTATGATCGGTAGAACTGTAATAATTATACTTATTACTTACATTATTAGCAATATAACGTGCATTATTACCCATATAATGCAGTTATTATCGGTAGAACTGTAATAATTATACTTATTACTTACATTATTAGCAATATAACGTGCATTATTTCCCATATAATGCAGTTATTATCGCTGGAACTGAAATAATTATACTTATTACTTACATTATTAGCAATGTAACGTGCATTATTACCCATATTATGCAGTTATTATCGCTAGAACTATAATAAATATACGTATTACTTTTATTATCATCAATATAACATGCATTATTACCCACATTACGCAGTTATTATCGATAGAACTGTAATAAATATACTTATTGCTTTTATTATTATCAATATAGCATGCACTATTAGCCATATTTTACTATTACTATCGCTAGAACTGTAATAATTATACTTATTACTCCCAATATTATCAATATAGCATGCATTATTACCACTATAATGCAGTTATTATCGCTAGAACTGTAATAATTATACTTATTACTTATATTATTATCAATATAACATGCATTATTACGCATATTATGCAGTTATAATCGCTAGAACTATAATAAATATACTTAGTACTTTTATTATCATCAATATAACATGCATTATTACCCATATTATGCAGTTATTATCGATAGAACTATAATAAATATACTTATTACTTTTATTATTATCAATATAACATGCACTATTAGCCATATTGTACTATTATTATCGCTAGAACTATAATAATTGTACTTATTGCACCCGATATTATCAATATAACATGCATTAATACCCATATAATGCAGTTATTATCGCTAGAACTGTAATAATTATACTTATTACTTATATTATTAGCAATATAACGTGCATTATTACCCATATTATGCAGTTATTATCGCTAGAACTGTAATAATTATACTTATTACTTATATTATTATCAATATAACATGCATTATTACCCATATAATGGAGTTATTATCGCTAGAACTGTAATAATTATACTTATTACTTATATTATTCTCAATATAACATGCATTATTACCCATATAATGCAGTTATTATCGCTAGAACTGTAATAATTATACTTATTACTTATATTATTATCAATATAACATGCATTATTACGCATATTATGCAGTTATAATCGCTAGAACTATAATAAATATACTTAGCACTTTTATTATCATCAATATAACATGCATTATTACCCATATTATGCAGTTATTATCGATAGAACAGTAATAAATATACTTATTACTTTTATTATTATCAATATAACATGCACTATTAGCCATATTGTACTATTATTATCGCTAGAACTATAATAATTATACTTATTACTCCCGATATTATCAATATAACATGCATTATTACCCATATAATGCAGTTATTATCGCTAGAACTGTAAAAATTATACTTATTACTTATATTATCAGCCATATAACGTGCATTATTACCCATATAATGCAGTTCTTATCGCTAGAACTGTAATAATTATACTTATTACTTATATTATTATCAATATAACATGCATTATTACCCATATTATGCAGTTATTATCTCTAGAACTATAATAAATATACGTATTACTTTTATTATCATCAATATAACATGCATTATTACCCATATTATGCAGTTATTATCGATAGAACTGTAATAAATATACTTATTACTTTTATTATTATCAATATAACATGCACTATTAGCCATATTGTACTATTATTATCGCTAGAACTATAATAATTATACTTATTACTCCCAATATTATCAATATAACATGCATTATTACCCCTATTATGCAGTTATTATCGCTAGAACTGTAATAATTATACTTATTACTTACATTATTAGCAATATAACGTGCATTATTTCCCATATAATGCAGTTATTATCGCTGGAACTGAAATAATTATACTTATTACTTACATTATTAGCAATGTAACGTGCATTATTACCCATATTATGCAGTTATTATCGCTAGAACTATAATAAATATACGTATTACTTTTATTATCATCAATATAACATGCATTATTACCCACATTACGCAGTTATTATCGATAGAACAGTAATAAATATACTTATTACTTTTATTATTATCAATATAACATGCACTATTAGCCATATTTTACTATTATTATCGCTAGAACTATAATAATTATACTTATTACTCCCGATATTATCAATATGACATGCATTATTACCCATATAATGCAGTTATTATCGGTAGAACTGTAATAATTATACTTATTGCTTACATTATTAGCAATATAACGTGCATTATTTCCCATATAATGCAGTTATTATCGCTAGAACTGAAATAATTATACTTATTACTTATATTATTCTCAATATAACATGCATTATTACCCATATAATGCAGTTATTATCGCTAGAACTGTAATAATTATACTTATTACTTATATTATTATCAATATAACATGCATTATTACGCATATTATGCAGTTATAATCGCTAGAACTATAATAAATATACTTAGCACTTTTATTATCATCAATATAACATGCATTATTACCCATATTATGCAGTTATTATCGATAGAACAGTAATAAATATACTTATTACTTTTATTATTATCAATATAACATGCACTATTAGCCATATTGTACTATTATTATCGCTAGAACTATAATAATTATACTTATTACTCCCGATATTATCAATATAACATGCATTATTACCCATATAATGCAGTTATTATCGCTAGAACTGTAAAAATTATACTTATTACTTATATTATCAGCCATATAACGTGCATTATTACCCATATAATGCAGTTCTTATCGCTAGAACTGTAATAATTATACTTATTACTTATATTATTATCAATATAACATGCATTATTACCGATATTATGCAGTTATTATCTCTAGAACTATAATAAATATACGTATTACTTTTATTATCATCAATATAACATGCATTATTACCCATATTATGCAGTTATTATCGATAGAACTGTAATAAATATACTTATTACTTTTATTATTATCAATATAACAGACGCTCTAAGCCATATTTTACTAGTATTATCGCTAGAACTGTAATAATTATACTTATTACTTATATTACCAGCAATATAACGTGCATTATTACCCATATAATGCAGTTATTATCGCTAGAACTGTAATAATTATACTTATTACTTATATTATTATCAATATAACATGCACTATTAGCCATATTGTACTATTATTATCGCTAGAACTATAATAATTGTACTTATTGCACCCGATATTATCAATATAACACGCATTATTACCCATATAATGCAGTTATTATCGCTAGAACTGTAATAATAATACTTATTACTTATATTATTAGCAATATAACGTGCATTATTACCCATATAATGCAGTTATTATCGCTAGAACTGTAATAATTATACTTATTACTTATATTATTATCAATATAACATGCACTATTAGCCATATTGTACTATTATTATCGCTAGAACTATAATAATTGTACTTATTGCACCCGATATTATCAATATAACATGCATTATTACCCATATAATGCAGTTATTATCGCTAGAACTGTAATAATAATACTTATTACTTATATTATTAGCAATATAACGTGCATTATTACCCATATTATGCAGTTATTATAGCTGGAACAGTAATAATTATACTTATTACTTATATTATTATCAATATAACATGCATTATTACCCATATAATGGAGTTATTATCGCTAGAACTGTAATAATTATACTTATTACTTATATTATTCTCAATATAACATGCATTATTACCCATATTATGCAGTTATAATCGCTAGAACTATAACAAATATACTTACTACTTTTATTATCATCAATATAACATGCATTATTACCCATATTATGCAGTTATTATCGATAGAACTATAATAAATATACTTATTACTTTTATTATTATCAATATAACATGCACTATTAGCCATATTTTACTATTATTATCGCTAGAACTATAATAATTATACTTATTACTCCCGATATTATCAATATGACATGCATTATTACCCATATAATGCAGTTATGATCGGTAGAACTGTAATAATTATACTTATTACTTACATTATTAGCAATATAACGTGCATTATTACCCATATAATGCAGTTATTATCGGTAGAACTGTAATAATTATACTTATTACTTACATTATTAGCAATATAACGTGCATTATTTCCCATATAATGCAGTTATTATCGCTGGAACTGAAATAATTATACTTATTACTTACATTATTAGCAATGTAACGTGCATTATTACCCATATTATGCAGTTATTATCGCTAGAACTATAATAAATATACGTATTACTTTTATTATCATCAATATAACATGCATTATTACCCACATTACGCAGTTATTATCGATAGAACTGTAATAAATATACTTATTGCTTTTATTATTATCAATATAGCATGCACTATTAGCCATATTTTACTATTATTATCGCTAGAACTATAATAATTATACTTATTACTCCCGATATTATCAATATGACATGCATTATTACCCATATAATGCAGTTATTATCGGTAGAACTGTAATAATTATACTTATTACTTACATTATTAGCAATATAACGTGCATTATTTCCCATATAATGCAGTTATTATCGCTAGAACTGAAATAATTATACTTATTACTTATATTATTCTCAATATAACATGCATTATTACCCATATAATGCAGTTATTATCGCTAGAACTGTAATAATTATACTTATTACTTATATTATTATCAATATAACATGCATTATTACGCATATTATGCAGTTATAATCGCTAGAACTATAATAAATATACTTAGCACTTTTATTATCATCAATATAACATGCATTATTACGCATATTATGCAGTTATTATCGATAGAACAGTAATAAATATACTTATTACTTTTATTATTATCAATATAACATGCACTATTAGCCATATTGTACTATTATTATCGCTAGAACTATAATAATTATACTTATTACTCCCGATATTATCAATATAACATGCATTATTACCCATATAATGCAGTTATTATCGCTAGAACTGTAAAAATTATACTTATTACTTATATTATCAGCCATATAACGTGCATTATTACCCATATAATGCAGTTCTTATCGCTAGAACTGTAATAATTATACTTATTACTTATATTATTATCAATATAACATGCATTATTACCCATATTATGCAGTTATTATCTCTAGAACTATAATAAATATACGTATTACTTTTATTATCATCAATATAACATGCATTATTACCCATATTATGCAGTTATTATCGATAGAACTGTAATAAATATACTTATTACTTTTATTATTATCAATATAACATGCACTATTAGCCATATTGTACTATTATTATCGCTAGAACTATAATAATTATACTTATTACTCCCAATATTATCAATATAACATGCATTATTACCCCTATTATGCAGTTATTATCGCTAGAACTGTAATAATTATACTTATTACTTACATTATTAGCAATATAACGTGCATCATTTCCCATATAATGCAGTTCTTATCTCTAGAACTATAATAAATATACGTATTACTTTTATTATCATCAATATAACATGCATTATTACCCATATTATGCAGTTATTATCGATAGAACTGTAATAAATATACTTATTACTTTTATTATTATCAATATAACAGACGCTCTAAGCCATATTTTACTAGTATTATCGCTAGAACTGTAATAATTATACTTATTACTTATATTATCCGCAATATAACGTGCATTATTACCCATATAATGCAGTTATTATCGCTAGAACTGTAATAATTATACTTATTACTTATATTATTATCAATATAACATGCACTATTAGCCATATTGTACTATTATTATCGCTAGAACTATAATAATTGTACTTATTGCACCCGATATTATCAATATAACATGCATTATTACCCATATAATGCAGTTATTATCGCTAGAACTGTAATAATAATACTTATTACTTATATTATTAGCAATATAACGTGCATTATTACCCATATTATGCAGTTATTATAGCTGGAACTGTAATAATTATACTTATTACTTATATTATTATCAATATAACATGCATTATTACCCATATAATGGAGTTATTATCGCTAGAACTGTAATAATTATACTTATTACTTATATTATTCTCAATATAACATGCATTATTACCCATATTATGCAGTTATAATCGCTAGAACTATAACAAATATACTTACTACTTTTATTATCATCAATATAACATGCATTATTACCCATATTATGCAGTTATTAACGATAGAACTATAATAAATATACTTATTACTTTTATTATTATCAATATAACATGCACTATTAGCCATATTTTACTATTATTATCGCTAGAACTATAATAATTATACTTATTACTCCCGATATTATCAATATGACATGCATTATTACCCATATAATGCAGTTATGATCGGTAGAACTGTAATAATTATACTTATTACTTACATTATTAGCAATATAACGTGCATTATTACCCATATAATGCAGTTATTATCGGTAGAACTGTAATAATTATACTTATTACTTACATTATTAGCAATATAACGTGCATTATTTCCCATATAATGCAGTTATTATCGCTGGAACTGAAATAATTATACTTATTACTTACATTATTAGCAATGTAACGTGCATTATTACCCATATTATGCAGTTATTATCGCTAGAACTATAATAAATATACGTATTACTTTTATTATCATCAATATAACATGCATTATTACCCACATTACGCAGTTATTATCGATAGAACAGTAATAAATATACTTATTACTTTTATTATTATCAATATAACATGCACTATTAGCCATATTTTACTATTATTATCGCTAGAACTATAATAATTATACTTATTACTCCCGATATTATCAATATGACATGCATTATTACCCATATAATGCAGTTATTATCGGTAGAACTGTAATAATTATACTTATTACTTACATTATTAGCAATATAACGTGCATTATTTCCCATATAATGCAGTTATTATCGCTAGAACTGAAATAATTATACTTATTACTTATATTATTCTCAATATAACATGCATTATTACCCATATTATGCAGTTATTATCTCTAGAACTATAATAAATATACGTATTACTTTTATTATCATCAATATAACATGCATTATTACCCATATTATGCAGTTATTATCGATAGAACTGTAATAAATATACTTATTACTTTTATTATTATCAATATAACATGCACTATTAGCCATATTGTACTATTATTATCGCTAGAACTATAATAATTGTACTTATTGCACCCGATATTATCAATATAACATGCATTATTACCCATATAATGCAGTTATTATCGCTAGAACTGTAATAATAATACTTATTACTTATATTATTAGCAATATAACGTGCATTATTACCCATATTATGCAGTTATTATAGCTGGAACTGTAATAATTATACTTATTACTTATATTATTATCAATATAACATGCATTATTACCCATATAATGGAGTTATTATCGCTAGAACTGTAATAATTATACTTATTACTTATATTATTCTCAATATAACATGCATTATTACCCATATTATGCAGTTATAATCGCTAGAACTATAACAAATATACTTACTACTTTTATTATCATCAATATAACATGCATTATTACCCATATTATGCAGTTATTATCGATAGAACTATAATAAATATACTTATTACTTTTATTATTATCAATATAACATGCACTATTAGCCATATTTTACTATTATTATCGCTAGAACTATAATAATTATACTTATTACTCCCGATATTATCAATATGACATGCATTATTACCCATATAATGCAGTTATGATCGGTAGAACTGTAATAATTATACTTATTACTTACATTATTAGCAATATAACGTGCATTATTACCCATATAATGCAGTTATTATCGGTAGAACTGTAATAATTATACTTATTACTTACATTATTAGCAATATAACGTGCATTATTTCCCATATAATGCAGTTATTATCGCTGGAACTGAAATAATTATACTTATTACTTACATTATTAGCAATGTAACGTGCATTATTACCCATATTATGCAGTTATTATCGCTAGAACTATAATAAATATACGTATTACTTTTATTATCATCAATATAACATGCATTATTACCCACATTACGCAGTTATTATCGATAGAACTGTAATAAATATACTTATTGCTTTTATTATTATCAATATAGCATGCACTATTAGCCATATTTTACTATTACTATCGCTAGAACTGTAATAATTATACTTATTACTCCCAATATTATCAATATAGCATGCATTATTACCCCTATAATGCAGTTATTATCGCTAGAACTGTAATAATTATACTTATTACTTATATTATTATCAATATAACATGCATTATTACGCATATTATGCAGTTATAATCGCTAGAACTATAATAAATATACTTAGTACTTTTATTATCATCAATATAACATGCATTATTACCCATATTATGCAGTTATTATCGATAGAACTATAATAAATATACTTATTACTTTTATTGTTATCAATATAACATGCACTATTAGCCATATTGTACTATTATTATCGCTAGAACTATAATAATTGTACTTATTGCACCCGATATTATCAATATAACATGCATTAATACCCATATAATGCAGTTATTATCGCTAGAACTGTAATAATTATACTTATTACTTATATTATTAGCAATATAACGTGCATTATTACCCATATTATGCAGTTATTATCGCTAGAACTGTAATAATTATACTTATTACTTATATTATTATCAATATAACATGCATTATTACCCATATAATGGAGTTATTATCGCTAGAACTGTAATAATTATACTTATTACTTATATTATTCTCAATATAACATGCATTATTACCCATATAATGCAGTTATTATCGCTAGAACTGTAATAATTATACTTATTACTTATATTATTATCAATATAACATGCATTATTACGCATATTATGCAGTTATAATCGCTAGAACTATAATAAATATACTTAGCACTTTTATTATCATCAATATAACATGCATTATTACCCATATTATGCAGTTATTATCGATAGAACAGTAATAAATATACTTATTACTTTTATTATTATCAATATAACATGCACTATTAGCCATATTTTACTATTATTATCGCTAGAACTATAATAATTATACTTATTACTCCCGATATTATCAATATGACATGCATTATTACCCATATAATGCAGTTATGATCGGTAGAACTGTAATAATTATACTTATTACTTACATTATTAGCAATATAACGTGCATTATTACCCATATAATGCAGTTATTATCGGTAGAACTGTAATAATTATACTTATTACTTACATTATTAGCAATATAACGTGCATTATTTCCCATATAATGCAGTTATTATCGCTGGAACTGAAATAATTATACTTATTACTTACATTATTAGCAATGTAACGTGCATTATTACCCATATTATGCAGTTATTATCGCTAGAACTATAATAAATATACGTATTACTTTTATTATCATCAATATAACATGCATTATTACCCACATTACGCAGTTATTATCGATAGAACTGTAATAAATATACTTATTGCTTTTATTATTATCAATATAGCATGCACTATTAGCCATATTTTACTATTATTATCGCTAGAACTATAATAATTATACTTATTACTCCCGATATTATCAATATGACATGCATTATTACCCATATAATGCAGTTATTATCGGTAGAACTGTAATAATTATACTTATTACTTACATTATTAGCAATATAACGTGCATTATTTCCCATATAATGCAGTTATTATCGCTAGAACTGAAATAATTATACTTATTACTTATATTATTCTCAATATAACATGCATTATTACCCATATAATGCAGTTATTATCGCTAGAACTGTAATAATTATACTTATTACTTATATTATTATCAATATAACATGCATTATTACGCATATTATGCAGTTATAATCGCTAGAACTATAATAAATATACTTAGCACTTTTATTATCATCAATATAACATGCATTATTACGCATATTATGCAGTTATTATCGATAGAACAGTAATAAATATACTTATTACTTTTATTATTATCAATATAACATGCACTATTAGCCATATTGTACTATTATTATCGCTAGAACTATAATAATTATACTTATTACTCCCGATATTATCAATATAACATGCATTATTACCCATATAATGCAGTTATTATCGCTAGAACTGTAAAAATTATACTTATTACTTATATTATCAGCCATATAACGTGCATTATTACCCATATAATGCAGTTCTTATCGCTAGAACTGTAATAATTATACTTATTACTTATATTATTATCAATATAACATGCATTATTACCCATATTATGCAGTTATTATCTCTAGAACTATAATAAATATACGTATTACTTTTATTATCATCAATATAACATGCATTATTACCCATATTATGCAGTTATTATCGATAGAACTGTAATAAATATACTTATTACTTTTATTATTATCAATATAACATGCACTATTAGCCATATTGTACTATTATTATCGCTAGAACTATAATAATTATACTTATTACTCCCAATATTATCAATATAACATGCATTATTACCCCTATTATGCAGTTATTATCGCTAGAACTGTAATAATTATACTTATTACTTACATTATTAGCAATATAACGTGCATCATTTCCCATATAATGCAGTTCTTATCTCTAGAACTATAATAAATATACGTATTACTTTTATTATCATCAATATAACATGCATTATTACCCATATTATGCAGTTATTATCGATAGAACTGTAATAAATATACTTATTACTTTTATTATTATCAATATAACAGACGCTCTAAGCCATATTTTACTAGTATTATCGCTAGAACTGTAATAATTATACTTATTACTTATATTATCCGCAATATAACGTGCATTATTACCCATATAATGCAGTTATTATCGCTAGAACTGTAATAATTATACTTATTACTTATATTATTATCAATATAACATGCACTATTAGCCATATTGTACTATTATTATCGCTAGAACTATAATAATTGTACTTATTGCACCCGATATTATCAATATAACATGCATTATTACCCATATAATGCAGTTATTATCGCTAGAACTGTAATAATAATACTTATTACTTATATTATTAGCAATATAACGTGCATTATTACCCATATTATGCAGTTATTATAGCTGGAACTGTAATAATTATACTTATTACTTATATTATTATCAATATAACATGCATTATTACCCATATAATGGAGTTATTATCGCTAGAACTGTAATAATTATACTTATTACTTATATTATTCTCAATATAACATGCATTATTACCCATATTATGCAGTTATAATCGCTAGAACTATAACAAATATACTTACTACTTTTATTATCATCAATATAACATGCATTATTACCCATATTATGCAGTTATTAACGATAGAACTATAATAAATATACTTATTACTTTTATTATTATCAATATAACATGCACTATTAGCCATATTTTACTATTATTATCGCTAGAACTATAATAATTATACTTATTACTCCCGATATTATCAATATGACATGCATTATTACCCATATAATGCAGTTATGATCGGTAGAACTGTAATAATTATACTTATTACTTACATTATTAGCAATATAACGTGCATTATTACCCATATAATGCAGTTATTATCGGTAGAACTGTAATAATTATACTTATTACTTACATTATTAGCAATATAACGTGCATTATTTCCCATATAATGCAGTTATTATCGCTGGAACTGAAATAATTATACTTATTACTTACATTATTAGCAATGTAACGTGCATTATTACCCATATTATGCAGTTATTATCGCTAGAACTATAATAAATATACGTATTACTTTTATTATCATCAATATAACATGCATTATTACCCACATTACGCAGTTATTATCGATAGAACAGTAATAAATATACTTATTACTTTTATTATTATCAATATAACATGCACTATTAGCCATATTTTACTATTATTATCGCTAGAACTATAATAATTATACTTATTACTCCCGATATTATCAATATGACATGCATTATTACCCATATAATGCAGTTATTATCGGTAGAACTGTAATAATTATACTTATTACTTACATTATTAGCAATATAACGTGCATTATTTCCCATATAATGCAGTTATTATCGCTAGAACTGAAATAATTATACTTATTACTTATATTATTCTCAATATAACATGCATTATTACCCATATTATGCAGTTATTATCTCTAGAACTATAATAAATATACGTATTACTTTTATTATCATCAATATAACATGCATTATTACCCATATTATGCAGTTATTATCGATAGAACTGTAATAAATATACTTATTACTTTTATTATTATCAATATAACATGCACTATTAGCCATATTGTACTATTATTATCGCTAGAACTATAATAATTGTACTTATTGCACCCGATATTATCAATATAACATGCATTATTACCCATATAATGCAGTTATTATCGCTAGAACTGTAATAATAATACTTATTACTTATATTATTAGCAATATAACGTGCATTATTACCCATATTATGCAGTTATTATAGCTGGAACTGTAATAATTATACTTATTACTTATATTATTATCAATATAACATGCATTATTACCCATATAATGGAGTTATTATCGCTAGAACTGTAATAATTATACTTATTACTTATATTATTCTCAATATAACATGCATTATTACCCATATTATGCAGTTATAATCGCTAGAACTATAACAAATATACTTACTACTTTTATTATCATCAATATAACATGCATTATTACCCATATTATGCAGTTATTATCGATAGAACTATAATAAATATACTTATTACTTTTATTATTATCAATATAACATGCACTATTAGCCATATTTTACTATTATTATCGCTAGAACTATAATAATTATACTTATTACTCCCGATATTATCAATATGACATGCATTATTACCCATATAATGCAGTTATGATCGGTAGAACTGTAATAATTATACTTATTACTTACATTATTAGCAATATAACGTGCATTATTACCCATATAATGCAGTTATTATCGGTAGAACTGTAATAATTATACTTATTACTTACATTATTAGCAATATAACGTGCATTATTTCCCATATAATGCAGTTATTATCGCTGGAACTGAAATAATTATACTTATTACTTACATTATTAGCAATGTAACGTGCATTATTACCCATATTATGCAGTTATTATCGCTAGAACTATAATAAATATACGTATTACTTTTATTATCATCAATATAACATGCATTATTACCCACATTACGCAGTTATTATCGATAGAACTGTAATAAATATACTTATTGCTTTTATTATTATCAATATAGCATGCACTATTAGCCATATTTTACTATTACTATCGCTAGAACTGTAATAATTATACTTATTACTCCCAATATTATCAATATAGCATGCATTATTACCCCTATAATGCAGTTATTATCGCTAGAACTGTAATAATTATACTTATTACTTATATTATTATCAATATAACATGCATTATTACGCATATTATGCAGTTATAATCGCTAGAACTATAATAAATATACTTAGTACTTTTATTATCATCAATATAACATGCATTATTACCCATATTATGCAGTTATTATCGATAGAACTATAATAAATATACTTATTACTTTTATTGTTATCAATATAACATGCACTATTAGCCATATTGTACTATTATTATCGCTAGAACTATAATAATTGTACTTATTGCACCCGATATTATCAATATAACATGCATTAATACCCATATAATGCAGTTATTATCGCTAGAACTGTAATAATTATACTTATTACTTATATTATTAGCAATATAACGTGCATTATTACCCATATTATGCAGTTATTATCGCTAGAACTGTAATAATTATACTTATTACTTATATTATTATCAATATAACATGCATTATTACCCATATAATGGAGTTATTATCGCTAGAACTGTAATAATTATACTTATTACTTATATTATTCTCAATATAACATGCATTATTACCCATATAATGCAGTTATTATCGCTAGAACTGTAATAATTATACTTATTACTTATATTATTATCAATATAACATGCATTATTACGCATATTATGCAGTTATAATCGCTAGAACTATAATAAATATACTTAGCACTTTTATTATCATCAATATAACATGCATTATTACCCATATTATGCAGTTATTATCGATAGAACAGTAATAAATATACTTATTACTTTTATTATTATCAATATAACATGCACTATTAGCCATATTGTACTATTATTATCGCTAGAACTATAATAATTATACTTATTACTCCCGATATTATCAATATAACATGCATTATTACCCATATAATGCAGTTATTATCGCTAGAACTGTAAAAATTATACTTATTACTTATATTATCAGCCATATAACGTGCATTATTACCCATATAATGCAGTTCTTATCGCTAGAACTGTAATAATTATACTTATTACTTATATTATTATCAATATAACATGCATTATTACCCATATTATGCAGTTATTATCTCTAGAACTATAATAAATATACGTATTACTTTTATTATCATCAATATAACATGCATTATTACCCATATTATGCAGTTATTATCGATAGAACTGTAATAAATATACTTATTACTTTTATTATTATCAATATAACATGCACTATTAGCCATATTGTACTATTATTATCGCTAGAACTATAATAATTATACTTATTACTCCCAATATTATCAATATAACATGCATTATTACCCCTATTATGCAGTTATTATCGCTAGAACTGTAATAATTATACTTATTACTTACATTATTAGCAATATAACGTGCATTATTTCCCATATAATGCAGTTATTATCGCTGGAACTGAAATAATTATACTTATTACTTACATTATTAGCAATGTAACGTGCATTATTTCCCATATAATGCAGTTATTATCGCTGGAACTGAAATAATTATACTTATTACTTACATTATTAGCAATGTAACGTGCATTATTACCCATATTATGCAGTTATTATCGCTAGAACTATAATAAATATACGTATTACTTTTATTATCATCAATATAACATGCATTATTACCCACATTACGCAGTTATTATCGATAGAACAGTAATAAATATACTTATTACTTTTATTATTATCAATATAACATGCACTATTAGCCATATTTTACTATTATTATCGCTAGAACTATAATAATTATACTTATTACTCCCGATATTGTCAATATGACATGCATTATTACCCATATAATGCAGTTATTATCGGTAGAACTGTAATAATTATACTTATTGCTTACATTATTAGCAATATAACGTGCATTATTTCCCATATAATGCAGTTATTATCGCTAGAACTGAAATAATTATACTTATTACTTATATTATTCTCAATATAACATGCATTATTACCCATATAATGCAGTTATTATCGCTAGAACTGTAATAATTATACTTATTACTTATATTATTATCAATATAACATGCATTATTACGCATATTATGCAGTTATAATCGCTAGAACTATAATAAATATACTTAGCACTTTTATTATCATCAATATAACATGCATTATTACCCATATTATGCAGTTATTATCGATAGAACAGTAATAAATATACTTATTACTTTTATTATTATCAATATAACATGCACTATTAGCCATATTGTACTATTATTATCGCTAGAACTATAATAATTATACTTATTACTCCCGATATTATCAATATAACATGCATTATTACCCATATAATGCAGTTATTATCGCTAGAACTGTAAAAATTATACTTATTACTTATATTATCAGCCATATAACGTGCATTATTACCCATATAATGCAGTTCTTATCGCTAGAACTGTAATAATTATACTTATTACTTATATTATTATCAATATAACATGCATTATTACCCATATTATGCAGTTATTATCTCTAGAACTATAATAAATATACGTATTACTTTTATTATCATCAATATAACATGCATTATTACCCATATTATGCAGTTATTATCGATAGAACTGTAATAAATATACTTATTACTTTTATTATTATCAATATAACATGCACTATTAGCCATATTGTACTATTATTATCGCTAGAACTATAATAATTATACTTATTACTCCCAATATTATCAATATAACATGCATTATTACCCCTATTATGCAGTTATTATCGCTAGAACTGTAATAATTATACTTATTACTTATATTATTATCAATATAACATGCATTATTACCCATATAATGGAGTTATTATCGCTAGAACTGTAATAATTATACCTATTACTTATATTATTCTCAATATAACATGCATTATTACCCATATAATGCAGTTATTATCGACAGAAGTATAATAAATATACTTAGTACTTTTGTTATCATCAATATAACATGCATTATTACCCATATTATGCAGTTATTAACGATAGAACTATAATAAATATACTTATTACTTTTATTATTATCAATATAACATGCACTATTAGCCATATTGTACTATTATTATCGCTAGAACTATAATAATTGTACTTATTGCACCGGATATTATCAATATAACATGCATTATTACCCATATAATGCAGTTATTATCGCTAGAACTGTAATAATTATACTTATTACTTACATTATTAGCAATATAACGTGCATCATTTCCCATATAATGCAGTTCTTATCGCTAGAACTGTAATAATTATACGTATTACTTATATTGTTATCAATATAACATGCATTATTACCCATATTATGCAGTTATTATCTCTAGAACTGTAATAAATATACGTATTACTTTTATTATCATCAATATGACATGCATTATTACCCATATTATGCAGTTATTATCGATAGAACTGTAATAAATATACTTATTACTTTGATTATTATCAATATAACAGACGCTCTAAGCCATATTTTACTAGTATTATCGCTAGAACTGTAATAATTATACTTATTACTTATATTATCCGCAATATAACGTGCATTATTACCCATATAATGCAGTTATTATCGCTAGAACTGTAATAATTATACTTATTACTTATATTATTATCAATATAACAGGCACTATTAGCCATATTGTACTATTATTATCGCTAGAACTATAATAATTGTACTTATTGCACCCGATATTATCAATATAACATGCATTATTACCCATATAATGCAGTTATTATCGCTAGAACTGTAATAATAATACTTACTACTTATATTATTAGCAATATAACGTGCATTATTACCCATATAATGCAGTTATTATCGGTAGAACTGTAATAATTATACTTATTACTTACATTATTAGCAATATAACGTGCATTATTTCCCATATAATGCAGTTATTATCGCTGGAACTGAAATAATTATACTTATTACTTACATTATTAGCAATGTAACGTGCATTATTACCCATATTATGCAGTTATTATCGCTAGAACTATAATAAATATACGTATTACTTTTATTATCATCAATATAACATGCATTATTACCCACATTACGCAGTTATTATCGATAGAACAGTAATAAATATACTTATTACTTTTATTATTATCAATATAACATGCACTATTAGCCATATTGTACTATTATTATCGCTAGAACTATAATAATTATACTTATTACTCCCGATATTATCAATATAACATGCATTATTACCCATATAATGCAGTTATTATCGCTAGAACTGTAAAAATTATACTTATTACTTATATTATCAGCCATATAACGTGCATTATTACCCATATAATGCAGTTCTTATCGCTAGAACTGTAATAATTATACTTATTACTTATATTATTATCAATATAACATGCATTATTACCCATATTATGCAGTTATTATCTCTAGAACTATAATAAATATACGTATTACTTTTATTATCATCAATATAACATGCATTATTACCCATATTATGCAGTTATTATCGATAGAACTGTAATAAATATACTTATTACTTTTATTATTATCAATATAACAGACGCTCTAAGCCATATTTTACTAGTATTATCGCTAGAACTGTAATAATTATACTTATTACTTATATTACCAGCAATATAACGTGCATTATTACCCATATAATGCAGTTATTATCGCTAGAACTGTAATAATTATACTTATTACTTATATTATTATCAATATAACATGCACTATTAGCCATATTGTACTATTATTATCGCTAGAACTATAATAATTGTACTTATTGCACCCGATATTATCAATATAACACGCATTATTACCCATATAATGCAGTTATTATCGCTAGAACTGTAATAATAATACTTATTACTTATATTATTAGCAATATAACGTGCATTATTACCCATATAATGCAGTTATTATCGCTAGAACTGTAATAATTATACTTATTACTTATATTATTATCAATATAACATGCACTATTAGCCATATTGTACTATTATTATCGCTAGAACTATAATAATTGTACTTATTGCACCCGATATTATCAATATAACATGCATTATTACCCATATAATGCAGTTATTATCGCTAGAACTGTAATAATAATACTTATTACTTATATTATTAGCAATATAACGTGCATTATTACCCATATTATGCAGTTATTATAGCTGGAACAGTAATAATTATACTTATTACTTATATTATTATCAATATAACATGCATTATTACCCATATAATGGAGTTATTATCGCTAGAACTGTAATAATTATACTTATTACTTATATTATTCTCAATATAACATGCATTATTACCCATATTATGCAGTTATAATAGCTAGAACTATAACAAATATACTTACTACTTTTATTATCATCAATATAACATGCATTATTACCCATATTATGCAGTTATTATCGATAGAACTATAATAAATATACTTATTACTTTTATTATTATCAATATAACATGCACTATTAGCCATATTTTACTATTATTATCGCTAGAACTATAATAATTATACTTATTACTCCCGATATTATCAATATGACATGCATTATTACCCATATAATGCAGTTATGATCGGTAGAACTGTAATAATTATACTTATTACTTACATTATTAGCAATATAACGTGCATTATTACCCATATAATGCAGTTATTATCGGTAGAACTGTAATAATTATACTTATTACTTACATTATTAGCAATATAACGTGCATTATTTCCCATATAATGCAGTTATTATCGCTGGAACTGAAATAATTATACTTATTACTTACATTATTAGCAATGTAACGTGCATTATTACCCATATTATGCAGTTATTATCGCTAGAACTATAATAAATATACGTATTACTTTTATTATCATCAATATAACATGCATTATTACCCACATTACGCAGTTATTATCGATAGAACTGTAATAAATATACTTATTGCTTTTATTATTATCAATATAGCATGCACTATTAGCCATATTTTACTATTATTATCGCTAGAACTATAATAATTATACTTATTACTCCCGATATTATCAATATGACATGCATTATTACCCATATAATGCAGTTATTATCGGTAGAACTGTAATAATTATACTTATTACTTACATTATTAGCAATATAACGTGCATTATTTCCCATATAATGCAGTTATTATCGCTAGAACTGAAATAATTATACTTATTACTTATATTATTCTCAATATAACATGCATTATTACCCATATAATGCAGTTATTATCGCTAGAACTGTAATAATTATACTTATTACTTATATTATTATCAATATAACATGCATTATTACGCATATTATGCAGTTATAATCGCTAGAACTATAATAAATATACTTAGCACTTTTATTATCATCAATATAACATGCATTATTACCCATATTATGCAGTTATTATCGATAGAACAGTAATAAATATACTTATTACTTTTATTATTATCAATATAACATGCACTATTAGCCATATTGTACTATTATTATCGCTAGAACTATAATAATTATACTTATTACTCCCGATATTATCAATATAACATGCATTATTACCCATATAATGCAGTTATTATCGCTAGAACTGTAAAAATTATACTTATTACTTATATTATCAGCCATATAACGTGCATTATTACCCATATAATGCAGTTCTTATCGCTAGAACTGTAATAATTATACTTATTACTTATATTATTATCAATATAACATGCATTATTACCCATATTATGCAGTTATTATCTCTAGAACTATAATAAATATACGTATTACTTTTATTATCATCAATATAACATGCATTATTACCCATATTATGCAGTTATTATCGATAGAACTGTAATAAATATACTTATTACTTTTATTATTATCAATATAACATGCACTATTAGCCATATTGTACTATTATTATCGCTAGAACTATAATAATTATACTTATTACTCCCAATATTATCAATATAACATGCATTATTACCCCTATTATGCAGTTATTATCGCTAGAACTGTAATAATTATACTTATTACTTACATTATTAGCAATATAACGTGCATCATTTCCCATATAATGCAGTTCTTATCGCTAGAACTGTAATAATTATACGTATTACTTATATTATTATCAATATAACATGCATTATTACCCATATTATGCAGTTATTATCTCTAGAACTATAATAAATATACGTATTACTTTTATTATCATCAATATAACATGCATTATTACCCATATTATGCAGTTATTATCGATAGAACTGTAATAAATATACTTATTACTTTTATTATTATCAATATAACAGACGCTCTAAGCCATATTTTACTAGTATTATCGCTAGAACTGTAATAATTATACTTATTACTTATATTATCCGCAATATAACGTGCATTATTACCCATATAATGCAGTTATTATCGCTAGAACTGTAATAATTATACTTATTACTTATATTATTATCAATATAACATGCACTATTAGCCATATTGTACTATTATTATCGCTAGAACTATAATAATTGTACTTATTGCACCCGATATTATCAATATAACATGCATTATTACCCATATAATGCAGTTATTATCGCTAGAACTGTAATAATAATACTTATTACTTATATTATTAGCAATATAACGTGCATTATTACCCATATTATGCAGTTATTATAGCTGGAACTGTAATAATTATACTTATTACTTATATTATTATCAATATAACATGCATTATTACCCATATAATGGAGTTATTATCGCTAGAACTGTAATAATTATACTTATTACTTATATTATTCTCAATATAACATGCATTATTACCCATATTATGCAGTTATAATCGCTAGAACTATAACAAATATACTTACTACTTTTATTATCATCAATATAACATGCATTATTACCCATATTATGCAGTTATTAACGATAGAACTATAATAAATATACTTATTACTTTTATTATTATCAATATAACATGCACTATTAGCCATATTTTACTATTATTATCGCTAGAACTATAATAATTATACTTATTACTCCCGATATTATCAATATGACATGCATTATTACCCATATAATGCAGTTATGATCGGTAGAACTGTAATAATTATACTTATTACTTACATTATTAGCAATATAACGTGCATTATTACCCATATAATGCAGTTATTATCGGTAGAACTGTAATAATTATACTTATTACTTACATTATTAGCAATATAACGTGCATTATTTCCCATATAATGCAGTTATTATCGCTGGAACTGAAATAATTATACTTATTACTTACATTATTAGCAATGTAACGTGCATTATTACCCATATTATGCAGTTATTATCGCTAGAACTATAATAAATATACGTATTACTTTTATTATCATCAATATAACATGCATTATTACCCACATTACGCAGTTATTATCGATAGAACAGTAATAAATATACTTATTACTTTTATTATTATCAATATAACATGCACTATTAGCCATATTTTACTATTATTATCGCTAGAACTATAATAATTATACTTATTACTCCCGATATTATCAATATGACATGCATTATTACCCATATAATGCAGTTATTATCGGTAGAACTGTAATAATTATACTTATTACTTACATTATTAGCAATATAACGTGCATTATTTCCCATATAATGCAGTTATTATCGCTAGAACTGAAATAATTATACTTATTACTTATATTATTCTCAATATAACATGCATTATTACCCATATTATGCAGTTATTATCTCTAGAACTATAATAAATATACGTATTACTTTTATTATCATCAATATAACATGCATTATTACCCATATTATGCAGTTATTATCGATAGAACTGTAATAAATATACTTATTACTTTTATTATTATCAATATAACATGCACTATTAGCCATATTGTACTATTATTATCGCTAGAACTATAATAATTGTACTTATTGCACCCGATATTATCAATATAACATGCATTATTACCCATATAATGCAGTTATTATCGCTAGAACTGTAATAATAATACTTATTACTTATATTATTAGCAATATAACGTGCATTATTACCCATATTATGCAGTTATTATAGCTGGAACTGTAATAATTATACTTATTACTTATATTATTATCAATATAACATGCATTATTACCCATATAATGGAGTTATTATCGCTAGAACTGTAATAATTATACTTATTACTTATATTATTCTCAATATAACATGCATTATTACCCATATTATGCAGTTATAATCGCTAGAACTATAACAAATATACTTACTACTTTTATTATCATCAATATAACATGCATTATTACCCATATTATGCAGTTATTATCGATAGAACTATAATAAATATACTTATTACTTTTATTATTATCAATATAACATGCACTATTAGCCATATTTTACTATTATTATCGCTAGAACTATAATAATTATACTTATTACTCCCGATATTATCAATATGACATGCATTATTACCCATATAATGCAGTTATGATCGGTAGAACTGTAATAATTATACTTATTACTTACATTATTAGCAATATAACGTGCATTATTACCCATATAATGCAGTTATTATCGGTAGAACTGTAATAATTATACTTATTACTTACATTATTAGCAATATAACGTGCATTATTTCCCATATAATGCAGTTATTATCGCTGGAACTGAAATAATTATACTTATTACTTATATTATTATCAATATAACATGCATTATTACGCATATTATGCAGTTATAATCGCTAGAACTATAATAAATATACTTAGCACTTTTATTATCATCAATATAACATGCATTATTACCCATATTATGCAGTTATTATCGATAGAACAGTAATAAATATACTTATTACTTTTATTATTATCAATATAACATGCACTATTAGCCATATTGTACTATTATTATCGCTAGAACTATAATAATTATACTTATTACTCCCGATATTATCAATATAACATGCATTATTACCCATATAATGCAGTTATTATCGCTAGAACTGTAAAAATTATACTTATTACTTATATTATCAGCCATATAACGTGCATTATTACCCATATAATGCAGTTCTTATCGCTAGAACTGTAATAATTATACTTATTACTTATATTATTATCAATATAACATGCATTATTACCCATATTATGCAGTTATTATCTCTAGAACTATAATAAATATACGTATTACTTTTATTATCATCAATATAACATGCATTATTACCCATATTATGCAGTTATTATCGATAGAACTGTAATAAATATACTTATTACTTTTATTATTATCAATATAACATGCACTATTAGCCATATTGTACTATTATTATCGCTAGAACTATAATAATTATACTTATTACTCCCAATATTATCAATATAACATGCATTATTACCCCTATTATGCAGTTATTATCGCTAGAACTGTAATAATTATACTTATTACTTATATTATTATCAATATAACATGCATTATTACCCATATAATGGAGTTATTATCGCTAGAACTGTAATAATTATACCTATTACTTATATTATTCTCAATATAACATGCATTATTACCCATATAATGCAGTTATTATCGACAGAAGTATAATAAATATACTTAGTACTTTTATTATCATCAATATAACATGCATTATTACCCATATTATGCAGTTATTATCGATAGAACTATAATAAATATACTTATTACTTTTATTATTATCAATATAACATGCACTATTAGCCATATTGTACTATTATTATCGCTAGAACTATAATAATTGTACTTATTGCACCGGATATTATCAATATAACATGCATTATTACCCATATAATGCAGTTATTATCGCTAGAACTGTAATAATTATACTTATTACTTACATTATTAGCAATATAACGTGCATCATTTCCCATATAATGCAGTTCTTATCGCTAGAACTGTAATAATTATACGTATTACTTATATTGTTATCAATATAACATGCATTATTACCCATATTATGCAGTTATTATCTCTAGAACTATAATAAATATACGTATTACTTTTATTATCATCAATATAACATGCATTATTACCCATATTATGCAGTTATTATCGATAGAACTGTAATAAATATACTTATTACTTTTATTATTATCAATATAACAGACGCTCTAAGCCATATTTTACTAGTATTATCGCTAGAACTGTAATAATTATACTTATTACTTATATTACCAGCAATATAACGTGCATTATTACCCATATAATGCAGTTATTATCGCTAGAACTGTAATAATTATACTTATTACTTATATTATTATCAATATAACATGCACTATTAGCCATATTATACTATTATTATCGCTAGAACTATAATAATTGTACTTATTGCACCCGATATTATCAATATAACACGCATTATTACCCATATAATGCAGTTATTATCGCTAGAACTGTAATAATAATACTTATTACTTATATTATTAGCAATATAACGTGCATTATTACCCATATAATGCAGTTATTATCGCTAGAACTGTAATAATTATACTTATTACTTATATTATTATCAATATAACATGCACTATTAGCCATATTGTACTATTATTATCGCTAGAACTATAATAATTGTACTTATTGCACCCGATATTATCAATATAACATGCATTATTACCCATATAATGCAGTTATTATCGCTAGAACTGTAATAATAATACTTATTACTTATATTATTAGCAATATAACGTGCATTATTACCCATATTATGCAGTTATTATAGCTGGAACAGTAATAATTATACTTATTACTTATATTATTATCAATATAACATGCATTATTACCCATATAATGGAGTTATTATCGCTAGAACTGTAATAATTATACTTATTACTTATATTATTCTCAATATAACATGCATTATTACCCATATAATGCAGTTATTATCGACAGAAGTATAATAAATATACTTAGTACTTTTATTATCATCAATATAACATGCATTATTACCCATATTATGCAGTTATTATCGATAGAACTATAATAAATATACTTATTACTTTTATTATTATCAATATAACATGCACTATTAGCCATATTGTACTATTATTATCGCTAGAACTATAATAATTGTACTTATTGCACCGGATATTATCAATATAACATGCATTATTACCCATATAATGCAGTTATTATCGCTAGAACTGTAATAATTATACTTATTACTTACATTATTAGCAATATAACGTGCATCATTTCCCATATAATGCAGTTCTTATCGCTAGAACTGTAATAATTATACGTATTACTTATATTGTTATCAATATAACATGCATTATTACCCATATTATGCAGTTATTATCTCTAGAACTATAATAAATATACGTATTACTTTTATTATCATCAATATAACATGCATTATTACCCATATTATGCAGTTATTATCGATAGAACTGTAATAAATATTCTTATTACTTTTATTATTATCAATATAACAGACGCTCTAAGCCATATTTTACTAGTATTATCGCTAGAACTGTAATAATTATACTTATTACTTATATTACCAGCAATATAACGTGCATTATTACCCATATAATGCAGTTATTATCGCTAGAACTGTAATAATTGTACTTATTGCACCCGATATTATCAATATAACACGCATTATTACCCATATAATGCAGTTATTATCGCTAGAACTGTAATAATAATACTTATTACTTATATTATTAGCAATATAACGTGCATTATTACCCATATAATGCAGTTATTATCGCTAGAACTGTAATAATTATACTTATTACTTATATTATTATCAATATAACATGCACTATTAGCCATATTGTACTATTATTATCGCTAGAACTATAATAATTGTACTTATTGCACCCGATATTATCAATATAACATGCATTATTACCCATATAATGCAGTTATTATCGCTAGAACTGTAATAATAATACTTATTACTTATATTATTAGCAATATAACGTGCATTATTACCCATATTATGCAGTTATTATAGCTGGAACAGTAATAATTATACTTATTACTTATATTATTATCAATATAACATGCATTATTACCCATATAATGGAGTTATTATCGCTAGAACTGTAATAATTATACTTATTACTTATATTATTCTCAATATAACATGCATTATTACCCATATTATGCAGTTATAATCGCTAGAACTATAACAAATATACTTACTACTTTTATTATCATCAATATAACATGCATTATTACCCATATTATGCAGTTATTATCGATAGAACTATAATAAATATACTTATTACTTTTATTATTATCAATATAACATGCACTATTAGCCATATTTTACTATTATTATCGCTAGAACTATAATAATTATACTTATTACTCCCGATATTATCAATATGACATGCATTATTACCCATATAATGCAGTTATGATCGGTAGAACTGTAATAATTATACTTATTACTTACATTATTAGCAATATAACGTGCATTATTACCCATATAATGCAGTTATTATCGGTAGAACTGTAATAATTATACTTATTACTTACATTATTAGCAATATAACGTGCATTATTTCCCATATAATGCAGTTATTATCGCTGGAACTGAAATAATTATACTTATTACTTACATTATTAGCAATGTAACGTGCATTATTACCCATATTATGCAGTTATTATCGCTAGAACTATAATAAATATACGTATTACTTTTATTATCATCAATATAACATGCATTATTACCCACATTACGCAGTTATTATCGATAGAACTGTAATAAATATACTTATTGCTTTTATTATTATCAATATAGCATGCACTATTAGCCATATTTTACTATTACTATCGCTAGAACTGTAATAATTATACTTATTACTCCCAATATTATCAATATAGCATGCATTATTACCCCTATAATGCAGTTATTATCGCTAGAACTGTAATAATTATACTTATTACTTATATTATTATCAATATAACATGCATTATTACCCATATTATGCAGTTATTATCGATAGAACTGTAATAAATATACTTATTACTTTTATTATTATCAATATAACATGCACTATTAGCCATATTGTACTATTATTATCGCTAGAACTATAATAATTGTACTTATTGCACCCGATATTATCAATATAACATGCATTATTACCCATATAATGCAGTTATTATCGCTAGAACTGTAATAATAATACTTATTACTTATATTATTAGCAATATAACGTGCATTATTACCCATATTATGCAGTTATTATAGCTGGAACTGTAATAATTATACTTATTACTTATATTATTATCAATATAACATGCATTATTACCCATATAATGGAGTTATTATCGCTAGAACTGTAATAATTATACTTATTACTTATATTATTCTCAATATAACATGCATTATTACCCATATTATGCAGTTATAATCGCTAGAACTATAACAAATATACTTACTACTTTTATTATCATCAATATAACATGCATTATTACCCATATTATGCAGTTATTATCGATAGAACTATAATAAATATACTTATTACTTTTATTATTATCAATATAACATGCACTATTAGCCATATTTTACTATTATTATCGCTAGAACTATAATAATTATACTTATTACTCCCGATATTATCAATATGACATGCATTATTACCCATATAATGCAGTTATGATCGGTAGAACTGTAATAATTATACTTATTACTTACATTATTAGCAATATAACGTGCATTATTACCCATATAATGCAGTTATTATCGGTAGAACTGTAATAATTATACTTATTACTTACATTATTAGCAATATAACGTGCATTATTTCCCATATAATGCAGTTATTATCGCTGGAACTGAAATAATTATACTTATTACTTATATTATTATCAATATAACATGCATTATTACGCATATTATGCAGTTATAATCGCTAGAACTATAATAAATATACTTAGCACTTTTATTATCATCAATATAACATGCATTATTACCCATATTATGCAGTTATTATCGATAGAACAGTAATAAATATACTTATTACTTTTATTATTATCAATATAACATGCACTATTAGCCATATTGTACTATTATTATCGCTAGAACTATAATAATTATACTTATTACTCCCGATATTATCAATATAACATGCATTATTACCCATATAATGCAGTTATTATCGCTAGAACTGTAAAAATTATACTTATTACTTATATTATCAGCCATATAACGTGCATTATTACCCATATAATGCAGTTCTTATCGCTAGAACTGTAATAATTATACTTATTACTTATATTATTATCAATATAACATGCATTATTACCCATATTATGCAGTTATTATCTCTAGAACTATAATAAATATACGTATTACTTTTATTATCATCAATATAACATGCATTATTACCCATATTATGCAGTTATTATCGATAGAACTGTAATAAATATACTTATTACTTTTATTATTATCAATATAACATGCACTATTAGCCATATTGTACTATTATTATCGCTAGAACTATAATAATTGTACTTATTGCACCGGATATTATCAATATAACATGCATTATTACCCATATAATGCAGTTATTATCGCTAGAACTGTAATAATTATACTTATTACTTACATTATTAGCAATATAACGTGCATCATTTCCCATATAATGCAGTTCTTATCGCTAGAACTGTAATAATTATACGTATTACTTATATTGTTATCAATATAACATGCATTATTACCCATATTATGCAGTTATTATCTCTAGAACTATAATAAATATACGTATTACTTTTATTATCATCAATATAACATGCATTATTACCCATATTATGCAGTTATTATCGATAGAACTGTAATAAATATACTTATTACTTTTATTATTATCAATATAACAGACGCTCTAAGCCATATTTTACTAGTATTATCGCTAGAACTGTAATAATTATACTTATTACTTATATTACCAGCAATATAACGTGCATTATTACCCATATAATGCAGTTATTATCGCTAGAACTGTAATAATTATACTTATTACTTATATTATTATCAATATAACATGCACTATTAGCCATATTGTACTATTATTATCGCTAGAACTATAATAATTGTACTTATTGCACCCGATATTATCAATATAACATGCATTATTACCCATATAATGCAGTTATTATCGCTAGAACTGTAATAATAATACTTATTACTTATATTATTAGCAATATAACGTGCATTATTACCCATATTATGCAGTTATTATAGCTGGAACAGTAATAATTATACTTATTACTTATATTATTATCAATATAACATGCATTATTACCCATATAATGGAGTTATTATCGCTAGAACTGTAATAATTATACTTATTACTTATATTATTCTCAATATAACATGCATTATTACCCATATAATGCAGTTATTATCGACAGAAGTATAATAAATATACTTAGTACTTTTATTATCATCAATATAACATGCATTATTACCCATATTATGCAGTTATTATCGATAGAACTATAATAAATATACTTATTACTTTTATTATTATCAATATAACATGCACTATTAGCCATATTGTACTATTATTATCGCTAGAACTATAATAATTGTACTTATTGCACCGGATATTATCAATATAACATGCATTATTACCCATATAATGCAGTTATTATCGCTAGAACTGTAATAATTATACTTATTACTTACATTATTAGCAATATAACGTGCATCATTTCCCATATAATGCAGTTCTTATCGCTAGAACTGTAATAATTATACGTATTACTTATATTGTTATCAATATAACATGCATTATTACCCATATTATGCAGTTATTATCTCTAGAACTATAATAAATATACGTATTACTTTTATTATCATCAATATAACATGCATTATTACCCATATTATGCAGTTATTATCGATAGAACTGTAATAAATTTTCTTATTACTTTTATTATTATCAATATAACAGACGCTCTAAGCCATATTTTACTAGTATTATCGCTAGAACTGTAATAATTATACTTATTACTTATATTACCAGCAATATAACGTGCATTATTACCCATATAATGCAGTTATTATCGCTAGAACTGTAATAATTGTACTTATTGCACCCGATATTATCAATATAACACGCATTATTACCCATATAATGCAGTTATTATCGCTAGAACTGTAATAATAATACTTATTACTTATATTATTAGCAATATAACGTGCATTATTACCCATATAATTAAGTTATTATCGCTAGAACTGTAATAATTATACTTATTACTTATATTATTATCAATATAACATGCACTATTAGCCATATTGTACTATTATTATCGCTAGAACTATAATAATTGTACTTATTGCACCCGATATTATCAATATAACATGCATTATTACCCATATAATGCAGTTATTATCGCTAGAACTGTAATAATAATACTTATCACTTATATTATTAGCAATATAACGTGCATTATTACCCATATTATGCAGTTATTATAGCTGGAACAGTAATAATTATACTTATTACTTATATTATTATCAATATAACATGCATTATTACCCATATAATGGAGTTATTATCGCTAGAACTGTAATAATTATACTTATTACTTATATTATTCTCAATATAACATGCATTATTACCCATATTATGCAGTTATAATCGCTAGAACTATAACAAATATACTTACTACTTTTATTATCATCAATATAACATGCATTATTACCCATATTATGCAGTTATTATCGATAGAACTATAATAAATATACTTATTACTTTTATTATTATCAATATAACATGCACTATTAGCCATATTTTACTATTATTATCGCTAGAACTATAATAATTATACTTATTACTCCCGATATTATCAATATGACATGCATTATTACCCATATAATGCAGTTATGATCGGTAGAACTGTAATAATTATACTTATTACTTACATTATTAGCAATATAACGTGCATTATTACCCATATAATGCAGTTATTATCGGTAGAACTGTAATAATTATACTTATTACTTACATTATTAGCAATATAACGTGCATTATTTCCCATATAATGCAGTTATTATCGCTGGAACTGAAATAATTATACTTATTACTTACATTATTAGCAATGTAACGTGCATTATTACCCATATTATGCAGTTATTATCGCTAGAACTATAATAAATATACGTATTACTTTTATTATCATCAATATAACATGCATTATTACCCACATTACGCAGTTATTATCGATAGAACTGTAATAAATATACTTATTGCTTTTATTATTATCAATATAGCATGCACTATTAGCCATATTTTACTATTACTATCGCTAGAACTGTAATAATTATACTTATTACTCCCAATATTATCAATATAGCATGCATTATTACCCCTATAATGCAGTTATTATCGCTAGAACTGTAATAATTATACTTATTACTTATATTATTATCAATATAACATGCATTATTACGCATATTATGCAGTTATAATCGCTAGAACTATAATAAATATACTTAGTACTTTTATTATCATCAATATAACATGCATTATTACCCATATTATGCAGTTATTATCGATAGAACTATAATAAATATACTTATTACTTTTATTATTATCAATATAACATGCACTATTAGCCATATTGTACTATTATTATCGCTAGAACTATAATAATTGTACTTATTGCACCCGATATTTTCAATATAACATGCATTAATACCCATATAATGCAGTTATTATCGCTAGAACTGTAATAATTATACTTATTACTTATATTATTAGCAATATAACGTGCATTATTACCCATATTATGCAGTTATTATCGCTAGAACTGTAATAATTATACTTATTACTTATATTATTATCAATATAACATGCATTATTACCCATATAATGGAGTTATTATCGCTAGAACTGTAATAATTATACTTATTACTTATATTATTCTCAATATAACATGCATTATTACCCATATAATGCAGTTATTATCGCTAGAACTGTAATAATTATACTTATTACTTATATTATTATCAATATAACATGCATTATTACGCATATTATGCAGTTATAATCGCTAGAACTATAATAAATATACTTAGCACTTTTATTATCATCAATATAACATGCATTATTACCCATATTATGCAGTTATTATCGATAGAACAGTAATAAATATACTTATTACTTTTATTATTATCAATATAACATGCACTATTAGCCATATTGTACTATTATTATCGCTAGAACTATAATAATTATACTTATTACTCCCGATATTATCAATATAACATGCATTATTACCCATATAATGCAGTTATTATCGCTAGAACTGTAAAAATTACACTTATTACTTATATTATCAGCCATATAACGTGCATTATTACCCATATAATGCAGTTCTTATCGCTAGAACTGTAATAATTATACTTATTACTTATATTATTATCAATATAACATGCATTATTACCCATATTATGCAGTTATTATCTCTAGAACTATAATAAATATACGTATTACTTTTATTATCATCAATATAACATGCATTATTACCCATATTATGCAGTTATTATCGATAGAACTGTAATAAATATACTTATTACTTTTATTATTATCAATATAACATGCACTATTAGCCATATTGTACTATTATTATCGCTAGAACTATAATAATTATACTTATTACTCCCAATATTATCAATATAACATGCATTATTACCCCTATTATGCAGTTATTATCGCTAGAACTGTAATAATTATACTTATTACTTACATTATTAGCAATATAACGTGCATTATTTACCATATAATGCAGTTATTATCGCTGGAACTGAAATAATTATACTTATTACTTACATTATTAGCAATGTAACGTGCATTATTACCCATATTATGCAGTTATTATCGCTAGAACTATAATAAATATACGTATTACTTTTATTATCATCAATATAACATGCATTATTACCCACATTACGCAGTTATTATCGATAGAACAGTAATAAATATACTTATTACTTTTATTATTATCAATATAACATGCACTATTAGCCATATTTTACTATTATTATCGCTAGAACTATAATAATTATACTTATTACTCCCGATATTATCAATATGACATGCATTATTACCCATATAATGCAGTTATTATCGGTAGAACTGTAATAATTATACTTATTACTTACATTATTAGCAATATAACGTGCATTATTTCCCATATAATGCAGTTATCATCGCTAGAACTGAAATAATTATACTTGTTACTTATATTATTCTCAATATAACATGCATTATTACCCATATAATGCAGTTATTATCGCTAGAACTGTAATAATTATACTTATTACTTATATTATTATCAATATAACATGCATTATTACGCATATTATGCAGTTATAATCGCTAGAACTATAATAAATATACTTAGCACTTTTATTATCATCAATATAACATGCATTATTACCCATATTATGCAGTTATTATCGATAGAACAGTAATAAATATACTTATTACTTTTATTATTATCAATATAACATGCACTATTAGCCATATTGTACTATTATTATCGCTAGAACTATAATAATTATACTTATTACTCCCGATATTATCAATATAACATGCATTATTACCCATATAATGCAGTTATTATCGCTAGAACTGTAAAAATTATACTTATTACTTATATTATCAGCCATATAACGTGCATTATTACCCATATAATGCAGTTCTTATCGCTAGAACTGTAATAATTATACTTATTACTTATATTATTATCAATATAACATGCATTATTACCCATATTATGCAGTTATTATCTCTAGAACTATAATAAATATACGTATTACTTTTATTATCATCAATATAACATGCATTATTACCCATATTATGCAGTTATTATCGATAGAACTATAATAAATATACTTATTACTTTTATTATTATCAATATAACATGCACTATTAGCCATATTTTACTATTATTATCGCTAGAACTATAATAATTATACTTATTACTCCCGATATTATCAATATGACATGCATTATTACCCATATAATGCAGTTATGATCGGTAGAACTGTAATAATTATACTTATTACTTACATTATTAGCAATATAACGTGCATTATTACCCATATAATGCAGTTATTATCGGTAGAACTGTAATAATTATACTTATTACTTACATTATTAGCAATATAACGTGCATTATTTCCCATATAATGCAGTTATTATCGCTGGAACTGAAATAATTATACTTATTACTTACATTATTAGCAATGTAACGTGCATTATTACCCATATTATGCAGTTATTATCGCTAGAACTATAATAAATATACGTATTACTTTTATTATCATCAATATAACATGCATTATTACCCACATTACGCAGTTATTATCGATAGAACAGTAATAAATATACTTATTACTTTTATTATTATCAATATAACATGCACTATTAGCCATATTGTACTATTATTATCGCTAGAACTATAATAATTATACTTATTACTCCCGATATTATCAATATAACATGCATTATTACCCATATAATGCAGTTATTATCGCTAGAACTGTAAAAATTATACTTATTACTTATATTATCAGCCATATAACGTGCATTATTACCCATATAATGCAGTTCTTATCGCTAGAACTGTAATAATTATACTTATTACTTATATTATTATCAATATAACATGCATTATTACCCATATTATGCAGTTATTATCTCTAGAACTATAATAAATATACGTATTACTTTTATTATCATCAATATAACATGCATTATTACCCATATTATGCAGTTATTATCGATAGAACTGTAATAAATATACTTATTACTTTTATTATTATCAATATAACATGCACTATTAGCCATATTGTACTATTATTATCGCTAGAACTATAATAATTATACTTATTACTCCCAATATTATCAATATAACATGCATTATTACCCCTATTATGCAGTTATTATCGCTAGAACTGTAATAATTATACTTATTACTTACATTATTAGCAATATAACGTGCATCATTTCCCATATAATGCAGTTCTTATCGCTAGAACTGTAATAATTATACGTATTACTTATATTATTATCAATATAACATGCATTATTACCCATATTATGCAGTTATTATCTCTAGAACTATAATAAATATACGTATTACTTTTATTATCATCAATATAACATGCATTATTACCCATATTATGCAGTTATTATCGATAGAACTGTAATAAATATAATTCTTACTTTTATTATTATCAATATAACAGACGCTCTAAGCCATATTTTACTAGTATTATCGCTAGAACTGTAATAATTATACTTATTACTTATATTATCCGCAACATAACGTGCATTATTACCCATATAATGCAGTTATTATCGCTAGAACTGTAATAATTATACTTATTACTTATATTGTTATCAATATAACATGCACTATTAGCCATATTGTACTATTATTATCGCTAGAACTATAATAATTGTACTTATTGCACCCGATATTATCAATATAACATGCATTATTACCCATATAATGCAGTTATTATCGCTAGAACTGTAATAATAATACTTATTACTTATATTATTAGCAATATAACGTGCATTATTACCCATATTATGCAGTTATTATAGCTGGAACTGTAATAATTATACTTATTACTTATATTATTATCAATATAACATGCATTATTACCCATATAATGGAGTTATTATCGCTAGAACTGTAATAATTATACTTATTACTTATATTATTCTCAATATAACATGCATTATTACCCATATTATGCAGTTATAATCGCTAGAACTATAACAAATATACTTACTACTTTTATTATCATCAATATAACATGCATTATTACCCATATTATGCAGTTATTATCGATAGAACTATAATAAATATACTTATTACTTTTATTATTATCAATATAACATGCACTATTAGCCATATTTTACTATTATTATCGCTAGAACTATAATAATTATACTTATTACTCCCGATATTATCAATATGACATGCATTATTACCCATATAATGCAGTTATGATCGGTAGAACTGTAATAATTATACTTATTACTTACATTATTAGCAATATAACGTGCATTATTACCCATATAATGCAGTTATTATCGGTAGAACTGTAATAATTATACTTATTACTTACATTATTAGCAATATAACGTGCATTATTTCCCATATAATGCAGTTATTATCGCTGGAACTGAAATAATTATACTTATTACTTATATTATTATCAATATAACATGCATTATTACGCATATTATGCAGTTATAATCGCTAGAACTATAATAAATATACTTAGCACTTTTATTATCATCAATATAACATGCATTATTACCCATATTATGCAGTTATTATCGATAGAACAGTAATAAATATACTTATTACTTTTGTTATTATCAATATAACATGCATTATTACCCATATTATGCAGTTATTATCTCTAGAACTATAATAAATATACGTATTACTTTTATTATCATCAATATAACATGCATTATTACCCATATTATGCAGTTATTATCGATAGAACTGTAATAAATATACTTATTACTTTTATTATTATCAATATAACATGCACTATTAGCCATATTGTACTATTATTATCGCTAGAACTATAATAATTATACTTATTACTCCCAATATTATCAATATAACATGCATTATTACCCCTATTATGCAGTTATTATCGCTAGAACTGTAATAATTATACTTATTACTTATATTATTATCAATATAACATGCATTATTACCCATATAATGGAGTTATTATCGCTAGAACTGTAATAATTATACCTACTACTTATATTATTCTCAATATAACATGCATTATTACCCATATAATGCAGTTATTATCGACAGAAGTATAATAAATATACTTAGTACTTTTATTATCATCAATATAACATGCATTATTACCCATATTATGCAGTTATTATCGATAGAACTATAATAAATATACTTATTACTTTTATTATTATCAATATAACATGCACTATTAGCCATATTGTACTATTATTATCGCTAGAACTATAATAATTGTACTTATTGCACCGGATATTATCAATATAACATGCATTATTACCCATATAATGCAGTTATTATCGCTAGAACTGTAATAATTATACTTATTACTTTCATTATTAGCAATATAACGTGCATCATTTCCCATATAATGCAGTTCTTATCGCTAGAACTGTAATAATTATACGTATTACTTATATTGTTATCAATATAACATGCATTATTACCCATATTATGCAGTTATTATCTCTAGAACTATAATAAATATACGTATTACTTTTATTATCATCAATATAACATGCATTATTACCCATATTATGCAGTTATTATCGATAGAACTGTAATAAATATACTTATTACTTTTATTATTATCAATATAACAGACGCTCTAAGCCATATTTTACTAGTATTATCGCTAGAACTGTAATAATTATACTTATTACTTATATTACCAGCAATATAACGTGCATTATTACCCATATAATGCAGTTATTATCGCTAGAACTGTAATAATTATACTTATTACTTATATTATTATCAATATAACATGCACTATTAGCCATATTGTACTATTATTATCGCTAGAACTATAATAATTGTACTTATTGCACCCGATATTATCAATATAACACGCATTATTACCCATATAATGCAGTTATTATCGCTAGAACTGTAATAATAATACTTATTACTTATATTATTAGCAATATGACGTGCATTATTACCCATATAATGCAGTTATTATCGCTAGAACTGTAATAATTATACTTATTACTTATATTATTATCAATATAACATGCACTATTAGCCATATTGTACTATTATTATCGCTAGAACTATAATAATTGTACTTATTGCACCCGATATTATCAATATAACATGCATTATTACCCATATAATGCAGTTATTATCGCTAGAACTGTAATAATAATACTTATTACTTATATTATTAGCAATATAACGTGCATTATTACCCATATTATGCAGTTATTATAGCTGGAACAGTAATAATTATACTTATTACTTATATTATTATCAATATAACATGCATTATTACCCATATAATGGAGTTATTATCGCTAGAACTGTAATAATTATACTTATTACTTATATTATTCTCAATATAACATGCATTATTACCCATATTATGCAGTTATAATCGCTAGAACTATAACAAATATACTTACTACTTTTATTATCATCAATATAACATGCATTATTACCCATATTATGCAGTTATTATCGATAGAACTATAATAAATATACTTATTACTTTTATTATTATCAATATAACATGCACTATTAGCCATAGTTTACTATTATTATCGCTAGAACTATAATAATTATACTTACTACTCCCGATATTATCAATATGACATGCATTATTACCCATATAATGCAGTTATGATCGGTAGAACTGTAATAATTATACTTATTACTTACATTATTAGCAATATAACGTGCATTATTACCCATATAATGCAGTTATTATCGGTAGAACTGTAATAATTATACTTATTACTTACATTATTAGCAATATAACGTGCATTATTTCCCATATAATGCAGTTATTATCGCTGGAACTGAAATAATTATACTTATTACTTACATTATTAGCAATGTAACGTGCATTATTACCCATATTATGCAGTTATTATCGCTAGAACTATAATAAATATACGTATTACTTTTATTATCATCAATATAACATGCATTATTACCCACATTACGCAGTTATTATCGATAGAACTGTAATAAATATACTTATTGCTTTTATTATTATCAATATAGCATGCACTATTAGCCATATTTTACTATTACTATCGCTAGAACTGTAATAATTATACTTATTACTTATATTATTATCAATATAACATGCATTATTACGCATATTATGCAGTTATAATCGCTAGAACTATAATAAATATACTTAGTACTTTTATTATCATCAATATAACATGCATTATTACCCATATTATGCAGTTATTATCGATAGAACTATAATAAATATACTTATTACTTTTATTATTATCAATATAACATGCACTATTAGCCATATTGTACTATTATTATCGCTAGAACTATAATAATTGTACTTATTGCACCCGATATTATCAATATAACATGCATTAATACCCATATAATGCAGTTATTATCGCTAGAACTGTAATAATTATACTTATTACTTATATTATTAGCAATATAACGTGCATTATTACCCATATTATGCAGTTATTATCGCTAGAACTGTAATAATTATACTTATTACTTATATTATTATCAATATAACATGCATTATTACCCATATAATGGAGTTATTATCGCTAGAACTGTAATAATTATACTTATTACTTATATTATTCTCAATATAACATGCATTATTACCCATATAATGCAGTTATTATCGCTAGAACTGTAATAATTATACTTATTACTTATATTATTATCAATATAACATGCATTATTACGCATATTATGCAGTTATAATCGCTAGAACTATAATAAATATACTTAGCACTTTTATTATCATCAATATAACATGCATTATTACCCATATTATGCAGTTATTATCTCTAGAACTATAATAAATATACGTATTACTTTTATTATCATCAATATAACATGCATTATTACCCATATTATGCAGTTATTATCGATAGAACTGTAATAAATATACTTATTACTTTTATTATTATCAATATAACATGCACTATTAGCCATATTGTACTATTATTATCGCTAGAACTATAATAATTATACTTATTACTCCCAATATTATCAATATAACATGCATTATTACCCCTATTATGCAGTTATTATCGCTAGAACTGTAATAATTATACTTATTACTTACATTATTAGCAATATAACGTGCATCATTTCCCATATAATGCAGTTCTTATCGCTAGAACTGTAATAATTATACGTATTACTTATATTATTATCAATATAACATGCATTATTACCCATATTATGCAGTTATTATCTCTAGAACTATAATAAATATACGTATTACTTTTATTATCATCAATATAACATGCATTATTACCCATATTATGCAGTTATTATCGATAGAACTGTAATAAATATAATTCTTACTTTTATTATTATCAATATAACAGACGCTCTAAGCCATATTTTACTAGTATTATCGCTAGAACTGTAATAATTATACTTATTACTTATATTATCCGCAATATAACGTGCATTATTACCCATATAATGCAGTTATTATCGCTAGAACTGTAATAATTATACTTATTACTTATATTGTTATCAATATAACATGCACTATTAGCCATATTGTACTATTATTATCGCTAGAACTATAATAATTGTACTTATTGCACCCGATATTATCAATATAACATGCATTATTACCCATATAATGCAGTTATTATCGCTAGAACTGTAATAATAATACTTATTACTTATATTATTAGCAATATAACGTGCATTATTACCCATATTATGCAGTTATTATAGCTGGAACTGTAATAATTATACTTATTACTTATATTATTATCAATATAACATGCATTATTACCCATATAATGGAGTTATTATCGCTAGAACTGTAATAATTATACTTATTACTTATATTATTCTCAATATAACATGCATTATTACCCATATTATGCAGTTATAATCGCTAGAACTATAACAAATATACTTACTACTTTTATTATCATCAATATAACATGCATTATTACCCATATTATGCAGTTATTATCGATAGAACTATAATAAATATACTTATTACTTTTATTATTATCAATATAACATGCACTATTAGCCATATTTTACTATTATTATCGCTAGAACTATAATAATTATACTTATTACTCCCGATATTATCAATATGACATGCATTATTACCCATATAATGCAGTTATGATCGGTAGAACTGTAATAATTATACTTATTACTTACATTATTAGCAATATAACGTGCATTATTACCCATATAATGCAGTTATTATCGGTAGAACTGTAATAATTATACTTATTACTTACATTATTAGCAATATAACGTGCATTATTTCCCATATAATGCAGTTATTATCGCTGGAACTGAAATAATTATACTTATTACTTATATTATTATCAATATAACATGCATTATTACGCATATTATGCAGTTATAATCGCTAGAACTATAATAAATATACTTAGCACTTTTATTATCATCAATATAACATGCATTATTACCCATATTATGCAGTTATTATCGATAGAACAGTAATAAATATACTTATTACTTTTGTTATTATCAATATAACATGCATTATTACCCATATTATGCAGTTATTATCTCTAGAACTATAATAAATATACGTATTACTTTTATTATCATCAATATAACATGCATTATTACCCATATTATGCAGTTATTATCGATAGAACTGTAATAAATATACTTATTACTTTTATTATTATCAATATAACATGCACTATTAGCCATATTGTACTATTATTATCGCTAGAACTATAATAATTATACTTATTACTCCCAATATTATCAATATAACATGCATTATTACCCCTATTATGCAGTTATTATCGCTAGAACTGTAATAATTATACTTATTACTTATATTATTATCAATATAACATGCATTATTACCCATATAATGGAGTTATTATCGCTAGAACTGTAATAATTATACCTACTACTTATATTATTCTCAATATAACATGCATTATTACCCATATAATGCAGTTATTATCGACAGAAGTATAATAAATATACTTAGTACTTTTATTATCATCAATATAACATGCATTATTACCCATATTATGCAGTTATTATCGATAGAACTATAATAAATATACTTATTACTTTTATTATTATCAATATAACATGCACTATTAGCCATATTGTACTATTATTATCGCTAGAACTATAATAATTGTACTTATTGCACCGGATATTATCAATATAACATGCATTATTACCCATATAATGCAGTTATTATCGCTAGAACTGTAATAATTATACTTATTACTTTCATTATTAGCAATATAACGTGCATCATTTCCCATATAATGCAGTTCTTATCGCTAGAACTGTAATAATTATACGTATTACTTATATTGTTATCAATATAACATGCATTATTACCCATATTATGCAGTTATTATCTCTAGAACTATAATAAATATACGTATTACTTTTATTATCATCAATATAACATGCATTATTACCCATATTATGCAGTTATTATCGATAGAACTGTAATAAATATACTTATTACTTTTATTATTATCAATATAACAGACGCTCTAAGCCATATTTTACTAGTATTATCGCTAGAACTGTAATAATTATACTTATTACTTATATTACCAGCAATATAACGTGCATTATTACCCATATAATGCAGTTATTATCGCTAGAACTGTAATAATTATACTTATTACTTATATTATTATCAATATAACATGCACTATTAGCCATATTGTACTATTATTATCGCTAGAACTATAATAATTGTACTTATTGCACCCGATATTATCAATATAACACGCATTATTACCCATATAATGCAGTTATTATCGCTAGAACTGTAATAATAATACTTATTACTTATATTATTAGCAATATAACGTGCATTATTACCCATATAATGCAGTTATTATCGCTAGAACTGTAATAATTATACTTATTACTTATATTATTATCAATATAACATGCACTATTAGCCATATTGTACTATTATTATCGCTAGAACTATAATAATTGTACTTATTGCACCCGATATTATCAATATAACATGCATTATTACCCATATAATGCAGTTATTATCGCTAGAACTGTAATAATAATACTTATTACTTATATTATTAGCAATATAACGTGCATTATTACCCATATTATGCAGTTATTATAGCTGGAACAGTAATAATTATACTTATTACTTATATTATTATCAATATAACATGCATTATTACCCATATAATGGAGTTATTATCGCTAGAACTGTAATAATTATACTTATTACTTATATTATTCTCAATATAACATGCATTATTACCCATATTATGCAGTTATAATCGCTAGAACTATAACAAATATACTTACTACTTTTATTATCATCAATATAACATGCATTATTACCCATATTATGCAGTTATTATCGATAGAACTATAATAAATATACTTATTACTTTTATTATTATCAATATAACATGCACTATTAGCCATAGTTTACTATTATTATCGCTAGAACTATAATAATTATACTTACTACTCCCGATATTATCAATATGACATGCATTATTACCCATATAATGCAGTTATGATCGGTAGAACTGTAATAATTATACTTATTACTTACATTATTAGCAATATAACGTGCATTATTACCCATATAATGCAGTTATTATCGGTAGAACTGTAATAATTATACTTATTACTTACATTATTAGCAATATAACGTGCATTATTTCCCATATAATGCAGTTATTATCGCTGGAACTGAAATAATTATACTTATTACTTACATTATTAGCAATGTAACGTGCATTATTACCCATATTATGCAGTTATTATCGCTAGAACTATAATAAATATACGTATTACTTTTATTATCATCAATATAACATGCATTATTACCCACATTACGCAGTTATTATCGATAGAACTGTAATAAATATACTTATTGCTTTTATTATTATCAATATAGCATGCACTATTAGCCATATTTTACTATTACTATCGCTAGAACTGTAATAATTATACTTATTACTTATATTATTATCAATATAACATGCATTATTACGCATATTATGCAGTTATAATCGCTAGAACTATAATAAATATACTTAGTACTTTTATTATCATCAATATAACATGCATTATTACCCATATTATGCAGTTATTATCGATAGAACTATAATAAATATACTTATTACTTTTATTATTATCAATATAACATGCACTATTAGCCATATTGTACTATTATTATCGCTAGAACTATAATAATTGTACTTATTGCACCCGATATTATCAATATAACATGCATTAATACCCATATAATGCAGTTATTATCGCTAGAACTGTAATAATTATACTTATTACTTATATTATTAGCAATATAACGTGCATTATTACCCATATTATGCAGTTATTATCGCTAGAACTGTAATAATTATACTTATTACTTATATTATTATCAATATAACATGCATTATTACCCATATAATGGAGTTATTATCGCTAGAACTGTAATAATTATACTTATTACTTATATTATTCTCAATATAACATGCATTATTACCCATATAATGCAGTTATTATCGCTAGAACTGTAATAATTATACTTATTACTTATATTATTATCAATATAACATGCATTATTACGCATATTATGCAGTTATAATCGCTAGAACTATAATAAATATACTTAGCACTTTTATTATCATCAATATAACATGCATTATTACCCATATTATGCAGTTATTATCGATAGAACAGTAATAAATATACTTATTACTTTTAATATTATCAATATAACATGCACTATTAGCCATATTGTACTATTATTATCGCTAGAACTATAATAATTATACTTATTACTCCCGATATTATCAATATAACATGCATTATTACCCATATAATGCAGTTATTATCGCTAGAACTGTAAAAATTATACTTATTACTTATATTATCAGCCATATAACGTGCATTATTACCCATATAATGCAGTTCTTATCGCTAGAACTGTAATAATTATACTTATTACTTATATTATTATCAATATAACATGCATTATTACCCATATTATGCAGTTATTATCTCTAGAACTATAATAAATATACGTATTACTTTTATTATCATCAATATAACATGCATTATTACCCATATTATGCAGTTATTATCGATAGAACTGTAATAAATATACTTATTACTTTTATTATTATCAATATAACATGCACTATTAGCCATATTGTACTATTATTATCGCTAGAACTATAATAATTATACTTATTACTCCCAATATTATCAATATAACATGCATTAATACCCCTATTATGCAGTTATTATCGCTAGAACTGTAATAATTATACTTATTACTTACATTATTAGCAATATAACGTGCATCATTTCCCATATAATGCAGTTCTTATCGCTAGAACTGTAATAATTATACGTATTACTTATATTATTATCAATATAACATGCATTATTACCCATATTATGCAGTTATTATCTCTAGAACTATAATAAATATACGTATTACTTTTATTATCATCAATATAACATGCATTATTACCCATATTATGCAGTTATTATCGATAGAACTGTAATAAATATACTTATTACTTTTATTATTATCAATATAACAGACGCTCTAAGCCATATTTTACTAGTATTATCGCTAGAACTGTAATAATTATACTTATTACTTATATTATTAGCAATATAACGTGCATTATTACCCATATAATGCAGTTATTATCGCTAGAACTGTAATAATTATACTTATTACTTATATTATTATCAATATAACATGCACTATTAGCCATATTGTACTATTATTATCGCTAGAACTATAATAATTGTACTTATTGCACCCGATATTATCAATATAACATGCATTATTACCCATATAATGCAGTTATTATCGCTAGAACTGTAATAATAATACTTATTACTTATATTATTAGCAATATAACGTGCATTATTACCCATATTATGCAGTTATTATAGCTGGAACAGTAATAATTATACTTATTACTTATATTATTATCAATATAACATGCATTATTACCCATATAATGGAGTTATTATCGCTAGAACTGTAATAATTATACTTATTACTTATATTATTCTCAATATAACATGCATTATTACCCATATTATGCAGTTATAATCGCTAGAACTATAACAAATATACTTACTACTTTTATTATCATCAATATAACATGCATTATTACCCATATTATGCAGTTATTATCGATAGAACTATAATAAATATACTTATTACTTTTATTATTATCAATATAACATGCACTATTAGCCATAGTTTACTATTATTATCGCTAGAACTATAATAATTATACTTACTACTCCCGATATTATCAATATGACATGCATTATTACCCATATAATGCAGTTATGATCGGTAGAACTGTAATAATTATACTTATTACTTACATTATTAGCAATATAACGTGCATTATTACCCATATAATGCAGTTATTATCGGTAGAACTGTAATAATTATACTTATTACTTACATTATTAGCAATATAACGTGCATTATTTCCCATATAATGCAGTTATTATCGCTGGAACTGAAATAATTATACTTATTACTTACATTATTAGCAATGTAACGTGCATTATTACCCATATTATGCAGTTATTATCGCTAGAACTATAATAAATATACGTATTACTTTTATTATCATCAATATAACATGCATTATTACCCACATTACGCAGTTATTATCGATAGAACTGTAATAAATATACTTATTGCTTTTATTATTATCAATATAGCATGCACTATTAGCCATATTTTACTATTACTATCGCTAGAACTGTAATAATTATACTTATTACTTATATTATTATCAATATAACATGCATTATTACGCATATTATGCAGTTATAATCGCTAGAACTATAATAAATATACTTAGTACTTTTATTATCATCAATATAACATGCATTATTACCCATATTATGCAGTTATTATCGATAGAACTATAATAAATATACTTATTACTTTTATTATTATCAATATAACATGCACTATTAGCCATATTGTACTATTATTATCGCTAGAACTATAATAATTGTACTTATTGCACCCGATATTATCAATATAACATGCATTAATACCCATATAATGCAGTTATTATCGCTAGAACTGTAATAATTATACTTATTACTTATATTATTAGCAATATAACGTGCATTATTACCCATATTATGCAGTTATTATCGCTAGAACTGTAATAATTATACTTATTACTTATATTATTATCAATATAACATGCATTATTACCCATATAATGGAGTTATTATCGCTAGAACTGTAATAATTATACTTATTACTTATATTATTCTCAATATAACATGCATTATTACCCATATAATGCAGTTATTATCGCTAGAACTGTAATAATTATACTTATTACTTATATTATTATCAATATAACATGCATTATTACGCATATTATGCAGTTATAATCGCTAGAACTATAATAAATATACTTAGCACTTTTATTATCATCAATATAACATGCATTATTACCCATATTATGCAGTTATTATCGATAGAACAGTAATAAATATACTTATTACTTTTATTATTATCAATATAACATGCACTATTAGCCATATTGTACTATTATTATCGCTAGAACTATAATAATTATACTTATTACTCCCGATATTATCAATATAACATGCATTATTACCCATATAATGCAGTTATTATCGCTAGAACTGTAAAAATTATACTTATTACTTATATTATCAGCCATATAACGTGCATTATTACCCATATAATGCAGTTCTTATCGCTAGAACTGTAATAATTATACTTATTACTTATATTATTATCAATATAACATGCATTATTACCCATATTATGCAGTTATTATCTCTAGAACTATAATAAATATACGTATTACTTTTATTATCATCAATATAACATGCATTATTACCCATATTATGCAGTTATTATCGATAGAACTGTAATAAATATACTTATTACTTTTATTATTATCAATATAACATGCACTATTAGCCATATTTTACTATTATTATCGCTAGAACTATAATAATTATACTTATTACTCAAGATATTATCAATATGACATGCATTATTACCCATATAATGCAGTTATTATCGGTAGAATTGTAATAATTATACTTATTACTTACATTATTAGCAATATAACGTGCATTATTTCCCATATAATGCAGTTATTATCGCTAGAACTGAAATAATTATACTTGTTACTTATATTATTCTCAATATAACATGCATTATTACCCATATAATGCAGTTATTATCGCTAGAACTGTAATAATTATACTTATTACTTATATTATTATCAATATAACATGCATTATTACGCATATTATGCAGTTATAATCGCTAGAACTATAATAAATATACTTAGCACTTTTATTATCATCAATATAACATGCATTATTACCCATATTATGCAGTTATTATCGATAGAACAGTAATAAATATACTTATTACTTTTATTATTATCAATATAACATGCACTATTAGCCATATTGTACTATTATTATCGCTAGAACTATAATAATTATACTTATTACTCCCGATATTATCAATATAACATGCATTATTACCCATATAATGCAGTTATTATCGCTAGAACTGTAAAAATTATACTTATTACTTATATTATCAGCCATATAACGTGCATTATTACCCATATAATGCAGTTCTTATCGCTAGAACTGTAATAATTATACTTATTACTTATATTATTATCAATATAACATGCATTATTACCCATATTATGCAGTTATTATCTCTAGAACTATAATAAATATACGTATTACTTTTATTATCATCAATATAACATGCATTATTACCCATATTATGCAGTTATTATCGATAGAACTGTAATAAATATACTTATTACTTTTATTATTATCAATATAACATGCACTATTAGCCATATTGTACTATTATTATCGCTAGAACTATAATAATTATACTTATTACTCCCAATATTATCAATATAACATGCATTATTACCCCTATTATGCAGTTATTATCGCTAGAACTGTAATAATTATACTTATTACTTATATTATTATCAATATAACATGCATTATTACCCATATAATGGAGTTATTATCGCTAGAACTGTAATAATTATACCTATTACTTATATTATTCTCAATATAACATGCATTATTACCCATATAATGCAGTTATTATCGACAGAAGTATAATAAATATACTTAGTACTTTTGTTATCATCAATATAACATGCATTATTACCCATATTATGCAGTTATTATCGATAGAACTATAATAAATATACTTATTACTTTTATTATTATCAATATAACATGCACTATTAGCCATATTGTACTATTATTATCGCTAGAACTATAATAATTGTACTTATTGCACCGGATATTATCAATATAACATGCATTATTACCCATATAATGCAGTTATTATCGCTAGAACTGTAATAATTATACTTATTACTTACATTATTAGCAATATAACGTGCATCATTTCCCATATAATGCAGTTCTTATCGCTAGAACTGTAATAATTATACGTATTACTTATATTGTTATCAATATAACATGCATTATTACCCATATTATGCAGTTATTATCTCTAGAACTATAATAAATATACGTATTACTTTTATTATCATCAATATAACATGCATTATTACCCATATTATGCAGTTATTATCGATAGAACTGTAATAAATATACGTATTACTTTTATTATCATCAATATAACATGCATTATTACCCACATTACGCAGTTATTATCGATAGAACAGTAATAAATATACTTATTACTTTTATTATTATCAATATAACATGCACTATTAGCCATATTTTACTATTATTATCGCTAGAACTATAATAATTATACTTATTACTCCCGATATTATCAATATGACATGCATTATTACCCATATAATGCAGTTATTATCGGTAGAACTGTAATAATTATACTTATTACTTACATTATTAGCAATATAACGTGCATTATTTCCCATATAATGCAGTTATTATCGCTAGAACTGAAATAATTATACTTGTTACTTATATTATTCTCAATATAACATGCATTATTACCCATATAATGCAGTTATTATCGCTAGAACTGTAATAATTATACTTATTACTTATATTATTATCAATATAACATGCATTATTACGCATATTATGCAGTTATAATCGCTAGAACTATAATAAATATACTTAGCACTTTTATTATCATCAATATAACATGCATTATTACCCATATTATGCAGTTATTATCGATAGAACAGTAATAAATATACTTATTACTTTTATTATTATCAATATAACATGCACTATTAGCCATATTGTACTATTATTATCGCTAGAACTATAATAATTATACTTATTACTCCCGATATTATCAATATAACATGCATTATTACCCATATAATGCAGTTATTATCGCTAGAACTGTAAAAATTATACTTATTACTTATATTATCAGCCATATAACGTGCATTATTACCCATATAATGCAGTTCTTATCGCTAGAACTGTAATAATTATACTTATTACTTATATTATTATCAATATAACATGCATTATTACCCATATTATGCAGTTATTATCTCTAGAACTATAATAAATATACGTATTACTTTTATTATCATCAATATAACATGCATTATTACCCATATTATGCAGTTATTATCGATAGAACTGTAATAAATATACTTATTACTTTTATTATTATCAATATAACATGCACTATTAGCCATATTGTACTATTATTATCGCTAGAACTATAATAATTATACTTATTACTCCCAATATTATCAATATAACATGCATTATTACCCCTATTATGCAGTTATTATCGCTAGAACTGTAATAATTATACTTATTACTTATATTATTATCAATATAACATGCATTATTACCCATATAATGGAGTTATTATCGCTAGAACTGTAATAATTATACCTATTACTTATATTATTCTCAATATAACATGCATTATTACCCATATAATGCAGTTATTATCGACAGAAGTATAATAAATATACTTAGTACTTTTGTTATCATCAATATAACATGCATTATTACCCATATTATGCAGTTATTATCGATAGAACTATAATAAATATACTTATTACTTTTATTATTATCAATATAACATGCACTATTAGCCATATTGTACTATTATTATCGCTAGAACTATAATAATTGTACTTATTGCAACGGATATTATCAATATAACATGCATTATTACCCATATAATGCAGTTATTATCGCTAGAACTGTAATAATTATACTTATTACTTACATTATTAGCAATATAACGTGCATCATTTCCCATATAATGCAGTTCTTATCGCTAGAACTGTAATAATTATACGTATTACTTATATTGTTATCAATATAACATGCATTATTACCCATATTATGCAGTTATTATCTCTAGAACTATAATAAATATACGTATTACTTTTATTATCATCAATATAACATGCATTATTACCCATATTATGCAGTTATTATCGATAGAACTGTAATAAATATACGTATTACTTTTATTATCATCAATATAACATGCATTATTACCCACATTACGCAGTTATTATCGATAGAACAGTAATAAATATACTTATTACTTTTATTATTATCAATATAACAGACGCTCTAAGCCATATTTTACTAGTATTATCGCTAGAACTGTAATAATTATACTTATTACTTATATTACCAGCAATATAACGTGCATTATTACCCATATAATGCAGTTATTATCGCTAGAACTGTAATAATTATACTTATTACTTATATTATTATCAATATAACATGCACTATTAGCCATATTGTACTATTATTATCGCTAGAACTATAATAATTGTACTTATTGCACCCGATATTATCAATATAACACGCATTATTACCCATATAATGCAGTTATTATCGCTAGAACTGTAATAATAATACTTATTACTTATATTATTAGCAATATAACGTGCATTATTACCCATATTATGCAGTTATTATAGCTGGAACTGTAATAATTATACTTATTACTTATATTATTATCAATATAACATGCATTATTACCCATATAATGGAGTTATTATCGCTAGAACTGTAATAATTATACTTATTACTTATATTATTCTCAATATAACATGCATTATTACCCATATTATGCAGTTATAATCGCTAGAACTATAACAAATATACTTACTACTTTTATTATCATCAATATAACATGCATTATTACCCATATTATGCAGTTATTATCGATAGAACTATAATAAATATACTTATTACTTTTATTATTATCAATATAACATGCACTATTAGCCATATTTTACTATTATTATCGCTAGAACTATAATAATTATACTTATTACTCCCGATATTATCAATATGACATGCATTATTACCCATATAATGCAGTTATGATCGGTAGAACTGTAATAATTATACTTATTACTTACATTATTAGCAATATAACGTGCATTATTACCCATATAATGCAGTTATTATCGGTAGAACTGTAATAATTATACTTATTACTTACATTATTAGCAATATAACGTGCATTATTTCCCATATAATGCAGTTATTATCGCTAGAACTGTAATAATTATACTTATTACTTACATTATTAGCAATATAACATGCATTATTACCCATATTATGCAGTTATAATCGCTAGAACTATAACAAATATACTTACTACTTTTATTATCATCAATATAACATGCATTATTACCCATATTATGCAGTTATTATCGATAGAACTATAATAAATATACTTATTACTTTTATTATTATCAATATAACATGCACTATTAGCCATATTTTACTATTATTATCGCTAGAACTATAATAATTATACTTATTACTCCCGATATTATCAATATGACATGCATTATTACCCATATAATGCAGTTATTATCGCTAGAACTGTAATAATTATACTTATTACTTACATTATTAGCAATATAACGTGCATTATTTCCCATATAATGCAGTTATTATCGCTAGAACTGTAATAATTATACTTATTACTTACATTATTAGCAATGTAAGGTGCATTATTACCCATATTATGCAGTTATTATCGCTAGAACTATAATAAATATACGTATTACTTTTATTATCATCAATATAACATGCATTATTACCCATATAATGCAGTTATTATCCCTAGAACTGTAATAATTATACTTATTACTTACATTATTAGCAATATAACATGCATTATTACCCCTATAATGCAGTTATTATCGCTAGAACTGTAATAACACTGTTCAACAAATTTTAACTTTTTTTGTGTTTTGCAATACCCATTATGTGATCCTTGTAGAGTTTCTCGTCCTGAACAAGAATCAGAAAACCGAATTGCTCTATCACCCTCAGTTTTTGAAAAACACGAGCTTTTGTAAAAACACGTGTTTTAGGTAGAAAATGCGATATTGCGAGGAAACTAAAAAAGCTAGGTCATTCGAATTAGTTTTAAAAGATAGAGGAGAGTCTCCCGAATAAATTGGTATATATAAGTGTAATATTGCATAATTCTAAATAGGTGTAAATATTGATGAAAGTTTAAAAAACGGCGGTTGTACGCATTTCCGACGTGTTATTTTTGCAGTTTTAGAAAAAAGTATATGTCTAGCGCGAATTCTCTATACAGGATCGAATTCTATACACATTTCTGATTAAAAAACTATACGGGGTAAGTATCGTAGCTGTACGCAATTCCAGTAAATCGAAAAAATATCTGCCGGGAGCACGCGTGCGGCGTTTTGCCGCGAAGCGGCCATAGCACGCTCTCCTCGCCAAGTCAGTGCCGTAGCTACGCGCAATCAACCTCAATGACGGAGCCTAATATACATTCACTTTTTATATGTACAATGTATAATATTTTTTAGTCTTATTATTTCATAATTATTGTTATTCATATTTTGTTATTATTCGTTATTATTTTTAGCTACCAATGATACAATTATAAAATATTATAATTCAAAATTTAAAAATCAAATGATTACGGATAGTTTTGAAATCTGTTTATAATATAGAAAAAACATAACGTATACAATAGAAAGTTACCTGCTAAATAAACCATATTGTTCACAGTTTAAAATAGCGTTGAGTTATTTAATGATCCTCAGATACCGCGATCGTTAATTTCCGTACAAAATACAATGTTTTAATATTTGTAAAAAACTATTAAACAGTTATATTTTAAACAGGTCCGCAAAACTGTCCTCAATCATTCGATTTGTAAATTTTGAATTATAATATTTTATAATTGTATCATTGGTAGCTAAAAATAATAACGAATAATAACAAAATATGAATAACAATAATTATGAAATAATAAGACTAAAAAATATTATACATTGTACATATAAAAAGTGAATGTATATTAGGCTCCGTCATTGAGGTTGATTGCGCGTAGCTACGGCACTGACTTGGCGAGGAGAGCGTGCTATGGCCGCTTCGCGGCAAAACGCCGCACGCGTGCTCCCGGCAGATATTTTTTCGATTTACTGGAATTGCGTACAGCTACGATACTTACCCCGTATAGTTTTTTAATCAGAAATGTGTATAGAATTCGATCCTGTATAGAGAATTCGCGCTAGACATATACTTTTTTCTAAAACTGCAAAAATAACACGTCGGAAATGCGTACAACCGCCGTTTTTTAAACTTTCATCAATATTTACACCTATTTAGAATTATGCAATATTACACTTATATATACCAATTTATTCGGGAGACTCTCCTCTATCTTTTAAAACTAATTCGAATGACCTAGCTTTTTTAGTTTCCTCGCAATATCGCATTTTCTACCCAAAACACGTGTTTTTACAAAAGCTCGTGTTTTTCAAAAACTGAGGGTGATAGAGCAATTCGGTTTTCGGATTCTTGTTCAGGACGAGAAACTCTACAAGGATCACATAGTGGGTATTAAAAAACAAAATTGGTGTTGAACAGTGTAATTATACTTATTACTTACATTATTAGCAATATAACGTGCATTATTACCCATATTATGCAGTTATTATCGATAGAACTGTAATAATTATACTTATTACTTATATTATTATCAATTTAACATGCATTATTACCCATATTATGCAGTTATTATCGCTAGAACTATAATAAGTATACTTACTACTTTTATTATCATCAATATAACATGCATTATTACCCATATTATGCAGTTCTTATCGATAGAACTATAATAAATATACTTATTACTTTTATTATAATCAATATAACTTGCACTATTAGCCATATTTTACTATTATTATCGCTAGAACTATAATAATTATACTTATTACTCCCGATATTATCAATATGACATGCATTATTACCCATATAATGCAGTTATGATCGGTAGGACTGTAATAATTATACTTATTACTTACATTATTAGCAATATAACGTGCATTATTACCCATATAATGCAGTTATTATCGGTAGAACTGTAATAATTATACTTATTACTTACATTATTAGCAATATAACGTGCATTATTTCCCATATAATGCAGTTATTATCGCTGGAACTGAAATAATTATACTTATTACTTACATTATTAGCAATGTAACGTGCATTATTACCCATATTATGCAGTTATTATCGCTAGAACTATAATAAATATACGTATTACTTTTATTATCATCAATATAACATGCATTATTACCCACATTACGCAGTTATTATCGATAGAACTGTAATAATTATACTTCTTACTTATATTATTAGCAATATAACGTGCATTATTACCCATATTATGCAGTTATTATCACCTAGAACTGTAATAATTATACTTATTACTTATATTATTATCAATATAACATGCATTATTACCCATATAATGGAGTTATTATCGCTAGAACTGTAATAATTATACTTATTACTTATATTATTCTCAATATAACATGCATTATTACCCATATTATGCAGTTATAATCGCTAGAACTATAACAAATATACTTACTACTTTTATTATCATCAATATAACATGCATTATTACCCATATTATGCAGTTATTATCGATAGAACTATAATAAATATACTTATTACTTTTATTATTATCAATATAACATGCACTATTAGCCATATTTTACTATTATTATCGCTAGAACTATAATAATTATACTTATTACTCCCGATATTATCAATATGACATGCATTATTACCCATATAATGCAGTTATGATCGGTAGAACTGTAATAATTATACTTATTACTTACATTATTAGCAATATAACGTGCATTATTACCCATATAATGCAGTTATTATCGGTAGAACTGTAATAATTATACTTATTACTTACATTATTAGCAATATAACGTGCATTATTTCCCATATAATGCAGTTATTATCGATAGAACAGTAATAAATATACTTATTACTTTTATTATTATCAATATAACATGCACTATTAGCCATATTTTACTATTATTATCGCTAGAACTATAATAATTATACTTATTACTCCCGATATTATCAATATGACATGCATTATTACCCATATAATGCAGTTATTATCGGTAGAACTGTAATAATTATACTTATTACTTACATTATTAGCAATATAACGTGCATTATTTCCCATATAATGCAGTTATTATCGCTAGAACTGTAATAATTATACTTATTGCTCCCGATATTATCGATATAACATGCATTATTACCCCTATAATGCAGTTATTATCGCTAGAACTGTAATAATTATACTTATTACTTATATTATTATCAATATAACATGCATTATTACGAATATTATGCAGTTATAATCGCTAGAACTATAACAAATATACTTACTACTTTTATTATCATCAATATAACATGCATTATTACCCATATTATGCAGTTATTATCGATAGAACTATAATAAATATACTTATTACTTTTATTATTATCAATATAACATGCACTATTAGCCATATTTTACTATTATTATCGCTAGAACTATAATAATTATACTTATTACTCCCGATATTATCAATATGACATGCATTATTACCCATATAATGCAGTTATTATCGCTAGAACTGTAATAATTATACTTATTACTTACATTATTAGCAATATAACGTGCATTATTTCCCATATAATGCAGTTATTATCGCTAGAACTGTAATAATTATACTTATTACTTACATTATTAGCAATGTAACGTGCATTATTTCCCATATTATGCAGTTATTATCGCTAGAACTATAATAAATATACGTATTACTTTTATTATCATCAATATAACATGCATTATTACCCATATAATGCAGTTATTATCGCTAGAACTGTAATAATTATACTTATTACTTACATTATTAGCAATATAACATGCATTATTACCCCTATAATGCAGTTATTATCGCTAGAACTGTAATAATTATACTTATTACTTACATTATTAGCAATATAACGTGCATTATTACCCATATTATGCAGTTATTATCGATAGAACTGTAATAATTATACTTATTACTTATATTATTATCAATATAACATGCATTATTACCCATATTATGCAGTTATTATCGCTAGAACTATAATAAGTATACTTACTACTTTTATTATCATCAATATAACATGCATTATTACCCATATTATGCAGTTCTTATCGATAGAACTATAATAAATATACTTATTACTTTTATTATAATCAATATAACTTGCACTATTAGCCATATTTTACTATTATTATCGCTAGAACTATAATAATTATACTTATTACTCCCGATATTATCAATATGACATGCATTATTACCCATATAATGCAGTTATGATCGGTAGAACTGTAATAATTATACTTATTACTTACATTATTAGCAATATAACGTGCATTATTACCCATATAATGCAGTTATTATCGGTAGAACTGTAATAATTATACTTATTACTTACATTATTAGCAATATAACGTGCATTATTTCCCATATAATGCAGTTATTATCGCTGGAACTGAAATAATTATACTTATTACTTACATTATTAGCAATGTAACGTGCATTATTACCCATATTATGCAGTTATTATCGCTAGAACTATAATAAATATACGTATTACTTTTATTATCATCAATATAACATGCATTATTACCCACATTACGCAGTTATTATCGATAGAACTGTAATAATTATACTTATTACTTATATTGTTAGCAATATAACGTGCATTATTACCCATATTATGCAGTTATTATCACCTAGAACTGTAATAATTATACTTATTACTTATATTATTATCAATATAACATGCATTATTACCCATATAATGGAGTTATTATCGCTAGAACTGTAATAATTATACTTATTACTTATATTATTCTCAATATAACATGCATTATTACCCATATTATGCAGTTATAATCGCTAGAACTGTAACAAATATACTTACTACTTTTATTATCATCAATATAACATGCATTATTACCCATATTATGCAGTTATTATCGATAGAACTATAATAAATATACTTATTACTTTTATTATTATCAATATAACATGCACTATTAGCCATATTTTACTATTATTATCGCTAGAACTATAATAATTATACTTATTACTCCCGATATTATCAATATGACATGCATTATTACCCATATAATGCAGTTATGATCGGTAGAACTGTAATAATTATACTTATTACTTACATTATTAGCAATATAACGTGCATTATTACCCATATAATGCAGTTATTATCGGTAGAACTGTAATAATTATACTTATTACTTACATTATTAGCAATATAACGTGCATTATTTCCCATATAATGCAGTTATTATCGCTGGAACTGAAATAATTATACTTATTACTTACATTATTAGCAATGTAACGTGCATTATTACCCATATTATGCAGTTATTATCGCTAGAACTATAATAAATATACGTATTACTTTTATTATCATCAATATAACATGCATTATTACCCACATTACGCAGTTATTATCGATAGAACAGTAATAAATATACTTATTACTTTTATTATTATCAATATAACATGCACTATTAGCCATATTTTACTATTATTATCGCTAGAACTATAATAATTATACTTATTACTCCCGATATTATCAATATGACATGCATTATTACCCATATAATGCAGTTATTATCGGTAGAACTGTAATAATTATACTTATTACTTACATTATTAGCAATATAACGTGCATTATTTCCCATATAATGCAGTTATTATCGCTGGAACTGAAATAATTATACTTATTACTTACATTATTAGCAATGTAACGTGCATTATTACCCATATTATGCAGTTATTATCGCTAGAACTATAATAAATATACGTATTACTTTTATTATCATCAATATAACATGCATTATTACCCACATTACGCAGTTATTATCGATAGAACTGTAATAATTATACTTATTACTTATATTATTAGCAATATAACGTGCATTATTACCCATATTATGCAGTTATTATCACCTAGAACTGTAATAATTATACTTATTACTTATATTATTATCAATATAACATGCATTATTACCCATATAATGGAGTTATTATCGCTAGAACTGTAATAATTATACTTATTACTTATATTATTCTCAATATAACATGCATTATTACCCATATTATGCAGTTATAATCGCTAGAACTATAACAAATATACTTACTACTTTTATTATCATCAATATAACATGCATTATTACCCATATTATGCAGTTATTATCGATAGAACTATAATAAATATACTTATTACTTTTATTATTATCAATATAACATGCACTATTAGCCATATTTTACTATTATTATCGCTAGAACTATAATAATTATACTTATTACTCCCGATATTATCAATATGACATGCATTATTACCCATATAATGCAGTTATTATCGCTAGAACTGTAATAATTATACTTATTACTTACATTATTAGCAATATAACGTGCATTATTTCCCATATAATGCAGTTATTATCGCTAGAACTGTAATAATTATACTTATTACTTACATTATTAGCAATGTAACGTGCATTATTACCCATATTATGCAGTTATTATCGCTAGAACTATAATAAATATACGTATTACTTTTATTATCATCAATATAACATGCATTATTACCCATATAATGCAGTTATTATTGCTAGAACTGTAATAATTATACTTATTACTTACATTATTAGCAATATAACATGCATTATTACCCCTATAATGCAGTTATTATCGCTAGAACTGTAATAATTATACTTATTACTTACATTATTAGCAATATAACGTGCATTATTTCCCATATAATGCAGTTATTATCGCTAGAACTGTAATAATTATACTTATTACTTACATTATTAGCAATGTAACGTGCATTATTACCCATATTATGCAGTTATTATCGATAGAACTGTAATAATTATACTTATTACTTATATTATTATCAATATAACATGCATTATTACCCATATTATGCAGTTATTATCGCTAGAACTATAATAAGTATACTTACTACTTTTATTATCATCAATATAACATGCATTATTACCCATATTATGCAGTTCTTATCGATAGAACTATATAAATATACTTATTACTTTTATTATAATCAATATAACTTGCACTATTAGCCATATTGTACTATTATTATCGCTAGAACTATAATAATTATACTTATTACTCCCGATATTATCAATATGACATGCATTATTACCCATATAATGCAGTTATGATCGGTAGAACTGTAATAATTATACTTATTACTTACATTATTAGCAATATAACGTGCATTATTACCCATATAATGCAGTTATTATCGGTAGAACTGTAATAATTATACTTATTACTTACATTATTAGCAATATAACGTGCATTATTTCCCATATAATGCAGTTATTATCGCTAGAACTGTAATAATTATACTTATTACTTACATTATTAGCAATATAACATGCATTATTACCCATATTATGCAGTTATAATCGCTAGAACTATAACAAATATACTTACTACTTTTATTATCATCAATATAACATGCATTATTACCCATATTATGCAGTTATTATCGATAGAACTATAATAAATATACTTATTACTTTTATTATTATCAATATAACATGCACTATTAGCCATATTTTACTATTATTATCGCTAGAACTATAATAATTATACTTATTACTCCCGATATTATCAATATGACATGCATTATTACCCATATAATGCAGTTATTATCGCTAGAACTGTAATAATTATACTTATTACTTACATTATTAGCAATATAACGTGCATTATTTCCCATATAATGCAGTTATTATCGCTAGAACTGTAATAATTATACTTATTACTTACATTATTAGCAATGTAAGGTGCATTATTACCCATATTATGCAGTTATTATCGCTAGAACTATAATAAATATACGTATTACTTTTATTATCATCAATATAACATGCATTATTACCCATATAATGCAGTTATTATCCCTAGAACTGTAATAATTATACTTATTACTTACATTATTAGCAATATAACATGCATTATTACCCCTATAATGCAGTTATTATCGCTAGAACTGTAATAATTATACTTATTACTTACATTATTAGCAATATAACGTGCATTATTACCCATATTATGCAGTTATTATCGATAGAACTGTAATAATTATACTTATTACTTATATTATTATCAATTTAACATGCATTATTACCCATATTATGCAGTTATTATCGCTAGAACTATAATAAGTATACTTACTACTTTTATTATCATCAATATAACATGCATTATTACCCATATTATGCAGTTCTTATCGATAGAACTATAATAAATATACTTATTACTTTTATTATAATCAATATAACTTGCACTATTAGCCATATTTTACTATTATTATCGCTAGAACTATAATAATTATACTTATTACTCCCGATATTATCAATATGACATGCATTATTACCCATATAATGCAGTTATGATCGGTAGGACTGTAATAATTATACTTATTACTTACATTATTAGCAATATAACGTGCATTATTACCCATATAATGCAGTTATTATCGGTAGAACTGTAATAATTATACTTATTACTTACATTATTAGCAATATAACGTGCATTATTTCCCATATAATGCAGTTATTATCGCTGGAACTGAAATAATTATACTTATTACTTACATTATTAGCAATGTAACGTGCATTATTACCCATATTATGCAGTTATTATCGCTAGAACTATAATAAATATACGTATTACTTTTATTATCATCAATATAACATGCATTATTACCCACATTACGCAGTTATTATCGATAGAACTGTAATAATTATACTTCTTACTTATATTATTAGCAATATAACGTGCATTATTACCCATATTATGCAGTTATTATCACCTAGAACTGTAATAATTATACTTATTACTTATATTATTATCAATATAACATGCATTATTACCCATATAATGGAGTTATTATCGCTAGAACTGTAATAATTATACTTATTACTTATATTATTCTCAATATAACATGCATTATTACCCATATTATGCAGTTATAATCGCTAGAACTATAACAAATATACTTACTACTTTTATTATCATCAATATAACATGCATTATTACCCATATTATGCAGTTATTATCGATAGAACTATAATAAATATACTTATTACTTTTATTATTATCAATATAACATGCACTATTAGCCATATTTTACTATTATTATCGCTAGAACTATAATAATTATACTTATTACTCCCGATATTATCAATATGACATGCATTATTACCCATATAATGCAGTTATGATCGGTAGAACTGTAATAATTATACTTATTACTTACATTATTAGCAATATAACGTGCATTATTACCCATATAATGCAGTTATTATCGGTAGAACTGTAATAATTATACTTATTACTTACATTATTAGCAATATAACGTGCATTATTTCCCATATAATGCAGTTATTATCGATAGAACAGTAATAAATATACTTATTACTTTTATTATTATCAATATAACATGCACTATTAGCCATATTTTACTATTATTATCGCTAGAACTATAATAATTATACTTATTACTCCCGATATTATCAATATGACATGCATTATTACCCATATAATGCAGTTATTATCGGTAGAACTGTAATAATTATACTTATTACTTACATTATTAGCAATATAACGTGCATTATTTCCCATATAATGCAGTTATTATCGCTAGAACTGTAATAATTATACTTATTGCTCCCGATATTATCGATATAACATGCATTATTACCCCTATAATGCAGTTATTATCGCTAGAACTGTAATAATTATACTTATTACTTATATTATTATCAATATAACATGCATTATTACGAATATTATGCAGTTATAATCGCTAGAACTATAACAAATATACTTACTACTTTTATTATCATCAATATAACATGCATTATTACCCATATTATGCAGTTATTATCGATAGAACTATAATAAATATACTTATTACTTTTATTATTATCAATATAACATGCACTATTAGCCATATTTTACTATTATTATCGCTAGAACTATAATAATTATACTTATTACTCCCGATATTATCAATATGACATGCATTATTACCCATATAATGCAGTTATTATCGCTAGAACTGTAATAATTATACTTATTACTTACATTATTAGCAATATAACGTGCATTATTTCCCATATAATGCAGTTATTATCGCTAGAACTGTAATAATTATACTTATTACTTACATTATTAGCAATGTAACGTGCATTATTTCCCATATTATGCAGTTATTATCGCTAGAACTATAATAAATATACGTATTACTTTTATTATCATCAATATAACATGCATTATTACCCATATAATGCAGTTATTATCGCTAGAACTGTAATAATTATACTTATTACTTACATTATTAGCAATATAACATGCATTATTACCCCTATAATGCAGTTATTATCGCTAGAACTGTAATAATTATACTTATTACTTACATTATTAGCAATATAACGTGCATTATTACCCATATTATGCAGTTATTATCGATAGAACTGTAATAATTATACTTATTACTTATATTATTATCAATATAACATGCATTATTACCCATATTATGCAGTTATTATCGCTAGAACTATAATAAGTATACTTACTACTTTTATTATCATCAATATAACATGCATTATTACCCATATTATGCAGTTCTTATCGATAGAACTATAATAAATATACTTATTACTTTTATTATAATCAATATAACTTGCACTATTAGCCATATTTTACTATTATTATCGCTAGAACTATAATAATTATACTTATTACTCCCGATATTATCAATATGACATGCATTATTACCCATATAATGCAGTTATGATCGGTAGAACTGTAATAATTATACTTATTACTTACATTATTAGCAATATAACGTGCATTATTACCCATATAATGCAGTTATTATCGGTAGAACTGTAATAATTATACTTATTACTTACATTATTAGCAATATAACGTGCATTATTTCCCATATAATGCAGTTATTATCGCTGGAACTGAAATAATTATACTTATTACTTACATTATTAGCAATGTAACGTGCATTATTACCCATATTATGCAGTTATTATCGCTAGAACTATAATAAATATACGTATTACTTTTATTATCATCAATATAACATGCATTATTACCCACATTACGCAGTTATTATCGATAGAACTGTAATAATTATACTTATTACTTATATTGTTAGCAATATAACGTGCATTATTACCCATATTATGCAGTTATTATCACCTAGAACTGTAATAATTATACTTATTACTTATATTATTATCAATATAACATGCATTATTACCCATATAATGGAGTTATTATCGCTAGAACTGTAATAATTATACTTATTACTTATATTATTCTCAATATAACATGCATTATTACCCATATTATGCAGTTATAATCGCTAGAACTGTAACAAATATACTTACTACTTTTATTATCATCAATATAACATGCATTATTACCCATATTATGCAGTTATTATCGATAGAACTATAATAAATATACTTATTACTTTTATTATTATCAATATAACATGCACTATTAGCCATATTTTACTATTATTATCGCTAGAACTATAATAATTATACTTATTACTCCCGATATTATCAATATGACATGCATTATTACCCATATAATGCAGTTATGATCGGTAGAACTGTAATAATTATACTTATTACTTACATTATTAGCAATATAACGTGCATTATTACCCATATAATGCAGTTATTATCGGTAGAACTGTAATAATTATACTTATTACTTACATTATTAGCAATATAACGTGCATTATTTCCCATATAATGCAGTTATTATCGCTGGAACTGAAATAATTATACTTATTACTTACATTATTAGCAATGTAACGTGCATTATTACCCATATTATGCAGTTATTATCGCTAGAACTATAATAAATATACGTATTACTTTTATTATCATCAATATAACATGCATTATTACCCACATTACGCAGTTATTATCGATAGAACAGTAATAAATATACTTATTACTTTTATTATTATCAATATAACATGCACTATTAGCCATATTTTACTATTATTATCGCTAGAACTATAATAATTATACTTATTACTCCCGATATTATCAATATGACATGCATTATTACCCATATAATGCAGTTATTATCGGTAGAACTGTAATAATTATACTTATTACTTACATTATTAGCAATATAACGTGCATTATTTCCCATATAATGCAGTTATTATCGCTGGAACTGAAATAATTATACTTATTACTTACATTATTAGCAATGTAACGTGCATTATTACCCATATTATGCAGTTATTATCGCTAGAACTATAATAAATATACGTATTACTTTTATTATCATCAATATAACATGCATTATTACCCACATTACGCAGTTATTATCGATAGAACTGTAATAATTATACTTATTACTTATATTATTAGCAATATAACGTGCATTATTACCCATATTATGCAGTTATTATCACCTAGAACTGTAATAATTATACTTATTACTTATATTATTATCAATATAACATGCATTATTACCCATATAATGGAGTTATTATCGCTAGAACTGTAATAATTATACTTATTACTTATATTATTCTCAATATAACATGCATTATTACCCATATTATGCAGTTATAATCGCTAGAACTATAACAAATATACTTACTACTTTTATTATCATCAATATAACATGCATTATTACCCATATTATGCAGTTATTATCGATAGAACTATAATAAATATACTTATTACTTTTATTATTATCAATATAACATGCACTATTAGCCATATTTTACTATTATTATCGCTAGAACTATAATAATTATACTTATTACTCCCGATATTATCAATATGACATGCATTATTACCCATATAATGCAGTTATTATCGCTAGAACTGTAATAATTATACTTATTACTTACATTATTAGCAATATAACGTGCATTATTTCCCATATAATGCAGTTATTATCGCTAGAACTGTAATAATTATACTTATTACTTACATTATTAGCAATGTAACGTGCATTATTACCCATATTATGCAGTTATTATCGCTAGAACTATAATAAATATACGTATTACTTTTATTATCATCAATATAACATGCATTATTACCCATATAATGCAGTTATTATTGCTAGAACTGTAATAATTATACTTATTACTTACATTATTAGCAATATAACATGCATTATTACCCCTATAATGCAGTTATTATCGCTAGAACTGTAATAATTATACTTATTACTTACATTATTAGCAATATAACGTGCATTATTTCCCATATAATGCAGTTATTATCGCTAGAACTGTAATAATTATACTTATTACTTACATTATTAGCAATGTAACGTGCATTATTACCCATATTATGCAGTTATTATCGATAGAACTGTAATAATTATACTTATTACTTATATTATTATCAATATAACATGCATTATTACCCATATTATGCAGTTATTATCGCTAGAACTATAATAAGTATACTTACTACTTTTATTATCATCAATATAACATGCATTATTACCCATATTATGCAGTTCTTATCGATAGAACTATATAAATATACTTATTACTTTTATTATAATCAATATAACTTGCACTATTAGCCATATTGTACTATTATTATCGCTAGAACTATAATAATTATACTTATTACTCCCGATATTATCAATATAACATGCATTATTACCCATATAATGGAGTTATTATCGCTAGAACTGTAATAATTATACTTATTACTTACATTATTAGCAATATAACGTGCATTATTTCCCACATAATGCAGTTATTATCGCTAGAACTGTAATAATTATACTTATTACTTACATTATTAGCAATGTAACGTGCATTATTACCCATATTATGCAGTTATTATCGATAGAACTATAATAAATATACTTATTACTTTTATTATTATCAATATAACATGCACTATTAGCCATATTTTACTATTATTATCGCTAGAACTATAATAATTATACTTATTACTCCCGATATTATCAATATGACATGCATTATTACCCATATAATGCAGTTATTATCGCTAGAACTGTAATAATTATACTTATTACTTACATTATTAGCAATATAACGTGCATTATTTCCCATATAATGCAGTTATTATCGCTAGAACTGTAATAATTATACTTATTACTTACATTATTAGCAATGTAACGTGCATTATTACCCATATTATGCAGTTATTATCGCTAGAACTATAATAAATATACGTATTACTTTTATTATCATCAATATAACATGCATTATTACCCATATAATGCAGTTATTATTGCTAGAACTGTAATAATTATACTTATTACTTACATTATTAGCAATATAACATGCATTATTACCCCTATAATGCAGTTATTATCGCTAGAACTGTAATAATTATACTTATTACTTACATTATTAGCAATATAACGTGCATTATTTCCCATATAATGCAGTTATTATCGCTAGAACTGTAATAATTATACTTATTACTTACATTATTAGCAATGTAACGTGCATTATTACCCATATTATGCAGTTATTATCGATAGAACTGTAATAATTATACTTATTACTTATATTATTATCAATATAACATGCATTATTACCCATATTATGCAGTTATTATCGCTAGAACTATAATAAGTATACTTACTACTTTTATTATCATCAATATAACATGCATTATTACCCATATTATGCAGTTCTTATCGATAGAACTATATAAATATACTTATTACTTTTATTATAATCAATATAACTTGCACTATTAGCCATATTGTACTATTATTATCGCTAGAACTATAATAATTATACTTATTACTCCCGATATTATCAATATAACATGCATTATTACCCATATAATGGAGTTATTATCGCTAGAACTGTAATAATTATACTTATTACTTACATTATTAGCAATATAACGTGCATTATTTCCCACATAATGCAGTTATTATCGCTAGAACTGTAATAATTATACTTATTACTTACATTATTAGCAATGTAACGTGCATTATTACCCATATTATGCAGTTATTATCGATAGAACTATAATAAATATACTTATTACTTTTATTATTATCAATATAACATGCACTATTAGCCATATTTTACTATTATTATCGCTAGAACTATAATAATTATACTTATTACTCCCGATATTATCAATATGACATGCATTATTACCCATATAATGCAGTTATTATCGCTAGAACTGTAATAATTATACTTATTACTTACATTATTAGCAATATAACGTGCATTATTTCCCATATAATGCAGTTATTATCGCTAGAACTGTAATAATTATACTTATTACTTACATTATTAGCAATGTAACGTGCATTATTACCCATATTATGCAGTTATTATCGCTAGAACAATAATAAATATACGTATTACTTTTATTATCATCAATATAACATGCATTATTACCCATATAATGCAGTTATTATCGCTAGAACTGTAATAATTATACTTATTACTTACATTATTAGCAATATAACATGCATTATTACCCCTATAATGCAGTTATTATCGCTAGAACTGTAATAATTATACTTATTACTTACATTATTAGCAATATAACGTGCATTATTTCCCATATAATGCAGTTATTATCGCTAGAACTGTAATAATTATACTTATTACTTACATTATTAGCAATGTAACGTGCATTATTACCCATATTATGCAGTTATTATCGATAGAACTGTAATAATTATACTTATTACTTATATTATTATCAATATAACATGCATTATTACCCATATTATGCAGTTATTACCGATAGAACTGTAATAAATATACTTATTGCTTTTATTATTATCAATATAGCATGCACTATTAGCCATATTTTACTATTATTATCGCTAGAACTATAATAATTATACTTATTACTCCCAATATTATCAATATAGCATGCATTATTACCCCTATAATGCAGTTATTATCGCTAGAACTGTAATAATTATACTTATTACTTATATTATTATCAATATAACATGCATTATTACGCATATTATGCAGTTATAATCGCTAGAACTATAATAAATATACTTAGTACTTTTATTGTCATCAATATAACATGCATTATTACCCATACTATGCAGTTATTATCGATAGAACTGTAATAAATATACTTATTACTTTTACTATTATCAATATAACATGCACTATTAGCCATATTTTACTATTATTATCGCTAGAACTATAATAATTATACTTATTGCTCCCGATATTATCGATATAACATGCATTATTACCCCTATAATGCAGTTATTATCGCTAGAACTGTAATAATTATACTTATTACTTATATTATTATCAATATAACATGCATTATTACGCATATTATGCAGTTATAATCGCTAGAACTATAATAAATATACTTAGTACTTTTATTGTCATCAATATAACATGCATTATTACCCATACTATGCAGTTATTATCGATAGAACTGTAATAAATATACTTATTACTTTTACTATTATCAATATAACATGCACTGTTAGCCATATTTTACTATTATTATCGCTAGAACTATAATAATTATACTTATTGCTCCCGATATTATCGATATAACATGCATTATTACCCCTATAATGCAGTTATTATCGCCAGGACTGTAATAATTATACTTATTACTTATATTATTATCAATGTAACATGCATTATTACCCATATTACGCAGTTATTATCGCTAGAACTATAATAA